>SKCR01005479.1:0-25830 GCA_019454045.1 Zanthoxylum bungeanum | reverse complement strand
AATACTCCGACTAGGGATATTTAATGATTAAACTTTTACAGATTGATACTGTCTCATATCATCTCAATCCAGTATTAATCCATATGGACTTTCGCCATTTCTTAGTCAAAGTAAATAATATTACAAAACGGCAAAAGGCAATTTCATTATCACATAGTTAATTTTGTACAATAATACCATATCATTTACAAACAGTGACGCTATGGACATAATGTCTAACAACATCATCTCCAATATGACTGAAGTGATACTTCCGTCTTGACATCACACCCAATACTCTACGACTCTCTGATAAACCCAGAAGTGGGTACTCAGAACCTGTTTAAAGTCCCCTACCACCAAAACCAAAGTTTATCGATTATCGTAAGTATTAGCGATGCAAGTCTCAGGTTAAGACTATAAACACCTACCTTGATTTCGGCCTCCCATAGACACATAGTCATAATACCAATGGGATTCCGAGGGGTCTATCCAGAGCGAAGCTGTTTCCCGTACCATCGGTGAAACACGACCTCCTATCGCACTTGCATAAGTATCCAACACTTATATATATGAGAACTATGCCGTTGTGCCCTCACAACGCACACAAGTGCAATACTAGCCTATTCCGCATTATCGATGTCCAGTCTCGATAATACTACGGCTAGGGATATTTTTTAATGATTAATCCTTCGTGGACTGATACTGTCTCATATCATCTCAATCCAGGAACTAATCACATGGACCTCTCTTCATTTATATATATCTATGGTGATCTAATCACAAATGATGGGAGTGCAATTTCCTTGTCACATAGTTAATTTGCTACAACAACACAATGATCTGTGCAAATAGTGACGCTATGGGTCATTTTGTCCAACAGTCTGTTCCCGTTCGAACGCGTTTACGAACACAACTCGAACGCGCATGTGTTTTTGCCTTATCATGTGTCAGGTCTCATTTCCGTTCGAACGCGTTAACAACGCCATACGAACGTGAGCATTCTGTCTCATTTCCGTTCGAACGCGTTAACAAATGCCATACGAACGTGAGCATTCTGTTTCATTTCCGTTCGAACGCGTTAACAAACGCCATACGAACGTGAGCATTCTGTTTCATTTCTGTTCGAACGCGTTATCAAACGCCATACGAACGCGAACCTTCTGTTTACCGTTCGAACGCGTTTACGAACGCTACATGAACGCGCACCCACTGAACCGAGTCCTCTTCATTTGATTTCATGCGTAGTTTTCCTAGTAGCTATCTCCACATGTATAAATACAAATATGTTAATGTATTACAATTCATATGCTTATGTCATGATAACATTTGCGTATTATTTCTTGCGGTATATCGGATGGAAACCCAAACGTAAATTCCGTAGCCGATTCCGAATGGACGATAGTGCGGTCTGTACTTGGGATACAATTCCACGTACCGCTTGGAAAAGTGCCCATATGTGTGCTTGTATGGTTAATATGTGTGCTTGTGTTTTCCTGAATGTAATATGCAAATGAAGTTGTATGTTCGTTGCCATTTTGATATATGTTAACCATGCAATTTTAAATGTGAGATATATGTGAAATGTGTACATAAGTTTTATTTTGTATATGAGAATTTAGAAGCATGATACTCTTGGAAATAAGTGTTACTTAAGCTTGATTAAATTATTACATAAATCCTTTCATTACAAGTGACATAAGTAAGGGACCATTCCGAACCCAACAGTTTGAGGTCTTCCCTTGCGAGGGGTGAGTGCGGCCTTAAATCTTTGTCCCGGTTCACACCGGGTGGCGACTCCATGTTATTTAGTACTTCCCAACTAGGCCGCGAGCCTAGGAACGACGTCGCCCAGGTTCTGTTGTCCACAGTCTGGCGACTCCACTGGGGATAGAAAGTTGGCCCCGAAATATTGTCTTGTAATGTTTGGATTTATGTTTTAATTGACCATGTCTATAGTGGATAAAGTGGGGGTTTAATCAAGGGCACTTTGAGGCTAGGTGATGGTTTGGTGTCTTCTCTTCACTCACTACCTTTCTAGAAGGAAAAGCTGTGAGGACACCTATATGGCCATCTACTCGTAGCCTTTGTGATGGACTAATTTTGATGACTCGTTGTTTATTCCTGACAACAAGCGATAAGAGCCTAAGAGGCTTGGGTATTTAAGTGAGCCTCGCTCCACCTTACCTCTGGGGAATCTACAACGGGAAATCCATTTGACAGTCCGTCACACACCATAGCTCATTGGCACGTACCTTAGTGTATAAAAAGGGATACGCTCACTTGGTCGCTTGAACCCTTGAGTGGGGAGACCTAGTTGTGGGCTATCCTTCGCCAGTGAGAGCCTTTGTCCATACTCTTGCAAATCCACCCATAGACTGGTTTGTATGGTTAAAGTAACAATTATTCCCTTGAGAATGTGCTTATGGACCATCCTCATTTGGATGCAGTTGGACTATTGTCAGAAATGCGGGCTAAACTGGGGCAAGTTCGTACTGTATGACTATTAGGCCCAAGGCTTCTGAAATGTTGATGGGCCATTATGTAAAAATTATTATGTTATGTTGCATTATCTCCCTTCTATGCTTATGTTTGGGAACATCATCGTTCGGATCCATTTGGACCATTTGTCATGGGATATGGGCTTGTTGGGCCATTTAAACTGGGACAAGGATGTATTCCATGACTATTGGACCAAAGGCGTCTAGGTGTTGGTGGGCCACCTTGTGCTTGTTTTCGGAATATTATCATTTGGATTTAGTTGGGCTCTTTGCCATAAGACATGAACTCGTTGGGCCATTTAAACTGGGACGGGTTCACCCTTATGACAGTTGTCCCAAAAGCTTCTAAAATGATAATAGGCCGATTTGTTTGAGAATTTTATTTGATTTAATATATGTTATATACTTCTTATGCATATCATGCATGCATATACCTTGTTAACATCCTCTGTGTCTTAAAAGACACCATAGATACCGTTTGGGTTAGAGAAGGAACCAGACTCACTAAAAGAACAAGAATGAGTGAATCCGATAATGAGGTGTCCCGTATGGATCAGTTAGAGAATGGTCTCGCCAAGATCACTGAACAGTTGCAGGCTTTGACTACTGCTATGGCTGGTATAGCTGGGTCTCGTGCCGGGGTTCATTCTGGGGATGCGAGGCAAGAGGAATCTCCGAACAGATTGGGGGATGATATCCCCGTTTGATGATGATATGGCAGAGTATGCAGCAGGCAGAGTATCTGGGTCTCAGGCAGAGTTACAGAAACTTCGGTATCAGGTGAGTCGGTTACCCGCAAGATGAGGGGTAAGAATGAGGATTTGCTGGATTATGACACATTGACTTTTGAGGAACAGTTGCCTGCACAGTTCAAGATGCCGGATATGGCTAAGTTCAATGGGAATGGGGATCCGAGGGTGCATCTCCGACAGTTTGTATCAGTCATGAGTTCAGTTGGCTTATCTCAGCGCCAGATACAGAAAATGTTTGGAATGTCGCTTGAAGGAGCTTCCGTGGTATGGTACCACAGTTTGGAGAAGAAAGTAAAAGAAGATTGGAGGGAGTTAGCCGATGCTTTCCTGAAGCAATATGTCACTGACTTGGAGATCGATTTGTCACTCCGTGATCTGGAGAATGTTAAGCAGAAAGCGGTGAGAGTTTTAAAGAGTATGTGGACCGGTGGAGGGGTCAATTATTGAAAATGCAGACTAGGCCTTCGGAGAAGGATCAGATCAAGATGATTATCAAGGGCACCAAGCCCTCCATTTACGGCAAGTTGAGGAGGATGACCTCCATGATTGCAGACTTTCGGCAGTTGAGGGAAACTGTCATGGATATTGAGGAAGAAGAGGCCGAGAATAGAAAATTTTATGGTCTAAATAGGAGGCCCATTGGGGGACATCGGGAACAAAGCCCGTTTCTGCTGAATTGCTGCTATCCGGAACAGGCAGTTTTCCAACTTGGGAAGGCCCCTGTCTAAGGTGCTAGAGAAATTGAAGAGGCAAGGGCTTTTAAAACCCTTGGATACCAAACCATTACCCAATCCCCTACCATCACATTATAACCTAAGCCTTTACTGCCACTTCCACCAACAAAAAGGCCATGACAACGACAACTGCGCCCGACTCCGCCATGAAATCCAAGACCTAATAGACTCCAAGAAAATACCCAACCCGAAACAGAACAGCCCGACACACACAGAAACCCCTTACCCAACTACCGTGTTGTACCACCACCAGCCTACATGATCAATTCTGGCCTCCCAAAAGACCTTGTCCTAAAATCCTTTCACCCTCAAGCCTTTTGCCTGGGAATCTGGGATAGTACTAGTGAGGATGAGTTTGAGCAGAAGAAAAACTTTTGGCTTGATTTCTCTAGCAGTGATGAGGAGGAAGTAAGGGGAATGACACGTAGCGGTCGTTTTTACAATGATATGGCGGAAAAGGGTAAGGAAGCTTTGACAGATGGTAGAGAAGTGGTTGAGACTGCAGAAAATACTGAAGGGGATGTAGTGCTGAGGCAATTGAGGAAGACTAGAGCACAAGTCAGTATCTGGGAACTATTATGTGCATCTCGGGAGCATAGACAGGCTATGGTTGAGGCCTTGAGCAAGATTGTGGTACCGGAGGATGCCAACCCGCAATGTTTGTTGTGTCGGTTCAGAAAGAAGCTTTGCAGATATCCTTTTCTGAGGATGAACTCCCGGCGGAGGGGAGAAATCATAACAGGCCTCTATTTATCAGGGCCGAGGTGAGGGGCAAGAAAACTTCATGTGTGATGGTGGATGACGGTTCGTCCATCAATGTGTGCCCGTTGAAAATTCTAGCAAGATTGGGTATGAAAACAACAGACTTGGACCCCTCCAGTATGACTATTAAAGCTTATGATGACAGTAAGCGGGGAGT
The DNA here is from genome assembly GCA_019454045.1 of Zanthoxylum bungeanum. Classification (NCBI taxonomy): domain Eukaryota; kingdom Viridiplantae; phylum Streptophyta; class Magnoliopsida; order Sapindales; family Rutaceae; genus Zanthoxylum; species Zanthoxylum bungeanum. The sequence continues at coordinate 20,945 of SKCR01005479.1, read as the reverse complement.
TGAGGGTACCTTTGTGGCTATGGTCAAGGTAGGGCCGATTGAAGATGAGGTTGAGTTCACAGTGCTGGACATCCCAGCCACTTTTGCTTTATTGTTAGGAATGCCTTGGTTTCACAAACTTGGGGGCGTGCCTTCCACTTTGCATCAGATGATCAAGTTCCCGTATGAGGGAGAAGTTGTTACTATCCGGGCTGAGGTAGATAATGCCGTGGCTGCCTTGGAGATACAACCTTTCACGAGGTTTCAGGTGTCAGCTACTTTTGAGGAATGGGTGGATCCTAGGGTGGCTAGGATTATGGAGAAGATGAAGTTTGAGCCAGGTAAAGGTTCAAAATTGCCGGATTTCAGAGGACAGACTACTCGAAAGGTTTGGGGTGGGTACAATCTGACGAAGAAAAGCCAAAGGTCAAGAAAAAGGGCCTGAGACTGATGGAGTGCTTTGTGAAAGCTTCAGGGTATCAAGGAGAGCCTGAACCTGTGAAAGTCAATGGGATTGTGGTACCTGGGTTTGAGATCTTCCAGGATTTGTTGGGTGAGAAACCACTGACTGGAAAAGCTGTGGAAACAGAGATTTGGGAAGAAGAATTAATGAAGTTAGAGAGCCTGACTCTGGAAGAGGAGGAGAAGCCTGAGGAAGACCTGATTGCAGAGGAAGAAGTGTCTCTAGATGATGAAGACATTTACCTTCCTGATTTGTTTGAATGTACTTCCGCATTATCCAATAATAAAGACATTTCTTTTGCTTACTTGCCTGAGTCATTTCCGTTTACTCTGCATGAATCAAGCATATTTGACATCAGTTCAGCCAGAACTATTGTATTTAACTTGGGTACACTTGAGAACCCCAAAGAAATTTTAATAGCAAGTGAAGTAACCTCCGAAGAGAGGGAGAAACTAGAAGAAGTATTGGTCAGATATGCCAAAGTATTTGCTTGGTCTTATGAGGACATGCCCGGGGTAGACAGAAACATTGCCCAGCACACAATACCAACTTATCCGAATATGAGGCCAGTAAAGCAGAAACTTCGACGGATAAGACCGGAATGGGCTGAGAAAGTCAGAGAGGAAGTTAAGAAGCAGATAGATGTGGGGTTCCTGGAAGTGGTAAAATATCCTGAATGGTTGGCTAACACAGTACCGGTACCAAAGAAAGATGGGAAGGTCAGAATGTGTATGGACTACAGAGATCTCAATAAAGCTTGTCCGAAAGATGATTTCCCTTTGCCGCATATAGATGTTCTGGTTGATAGTGCGGCTTTGTCTGCTATGTATTCATTTGCAGATGGATTTTCAGGGTACAATCAGGTTCTCATGGCTGAAGAAGATAAACACAAGACTGCATTTGTTACCGAGTGGGGTACCTATTGTTACAAGGTGATGCCGTTTGGGCTTAAGAATGCAGGAGCTACTTATCAGCGGATGGCCACTACACTCTTCCATGACTTAATGCACAAAGAGATTGAGGTGTATGTGGATGACATGATGGTGAAATCAGAAACGAGAGTTGGGCATATTGAGCATTGGAAAGGTTCCTTCAGAGAGTTGACAGATATAACCTGCGGCTTAACCTTAAGAAATGTGTGTTTGGGGTGACATCAGGGAAATTGCTTGGTCATACAGTGGGAATGGGCGGAATAGAGGTAGACTCCGAAAAGATCAAGGCAATCACAGAAATGCCTACACCGAAGACAGAAAAGGAAGTCAGGGCATTCTTGGGAAAGATTCAGTACATCAGTCGGTTTATTGCCAAGTTGACATCGGTATGTGAGCCTATCTTCAAACTGTTGAGAAAAGATCAGCCAGTGAGATGGAATGAACAGTGTCAGACCGCCTTCGACAGAATCAGAGAGTACTTGTTGAAGCCACCCGTATTGAAACCTCCGAGGCCGGGTAGACCTTTGATATTGTATTTGGCCATAGAATCAGAAGCATTGGGGGGTATGATGGTACAGGCAGATGAGACAGGGGTAGAATATGCAGTTTATTATCTGAGTAAGAAGATGCTCCCGTATGAGGCTCGATATCAGGAGGTTGAGAAGATCTGTCTTGCAGTGGTATGGGCTTCCAGAAAGTTGCGACATTACTTCCAGTCTTACAAGATCCAGGTGGTGGCAAAGGAGAATCCTCTGAAATATCTTCATTCAGTGCCTTCACTAGTGGGAAAACTGGGCCGATGGTTGGTATTGTTGACAGAGTTTGACATTGAGTATATCACCTCCAAAGTGATCAAGGGACGAGCAGTAGCGGAGTTTCTGGCATTGCAACCTGTTGAGGGGGATCAGTATAAGTTTGAGTTTCCAGATGAAGAGATCCAAGCAATAACAGTTCAGAGAGGAAGATGTATTTTGATGGAGCAGTGAATTACAAGGGAGCCGGAATTGGGATCGTGATAGTAACCCCCGAGGGAGAGACTTTGCCTTTGGCCAAGAGGTTGACATTCAGAGTGACTAATAACATGGCCGAGTACGAAGCATGTGCTTTTGGTTTGACAACATTGATAGCCTTGAAGGCCGGGAGGTGGAAATCTACGGAGATTCTATGTTGTAGTCCAGCAGATGCGAGGAGAATGGGAATTGAAGGAAGAACGGTTGAAGCCTTACCTTTTTCACCTCAGAAAATTGGCACAGGATATCCCCGAGTGTAAGTTTCAGCACCTACCGAGGGAAGAGAATCAGATGGCAGACGCATTGGCTACACTAGCAGCGACTTGGGAAAATCCAGAGAAGTTAGTGATGAGACCGTTGGTACTGACAACAGCAAGTAAACCTGCTTATGAGATAGAAAGAATTCTGGAAGTTGAGATTGACGACGGTAAACCTTGGTATTGTGACATTCAGAGGTATCTGGAACATGGTGAATTCCCGGAAGGGGCGGGCAGAAAAGCAGAATAGCCATTCAGAAGTTGGCTTCCCAGTACGTGACTTTGAGAGGGGAACTGTACAAAAGGCAGGCAAACGGTATTCAGTTGAAGTGTTTAAGAAAGGAAGAAGCTCAACATGTAATGGAAGAAGTACACGCCGGGGTATGTGGTCCGCACATGAACGGGTTGAATCTGTCCCGCAAGATAGTGAGACAAGGTTTTTATTGGTCAACCATGGAAAAAGACTGCGCGAAGATGGTAAAGCACTGTCATGACTGTCAAGCACATGGTAATTTGAATCACTTACCGCACACAGAATTACACGGGTTGTCAGAGCCGTGGCCTTTCTCAGCATGGGGAATTGATATGATTGGGGAAATTCGACCAAATGCATCAAATGGGCATCGCTTCATAGTGGTGGTAGTAGATTACTTCTCAAAGTGGGTGGAAGCCGAATCCTTCTGTAATGTTACAGCGAAGCAGATGGCAAAGTTCATAGCTCGGAACCTCATTTGTCGGTATGGTATGCCGCATCATGTAGTGACAGACAACGGGGTCCAGTTTCAAGGAGAGACGAAGGCAATGTTACAGAGGTATGGGATAGGCCACCACAAGTCGTCACCGTACAGGCCGCAGGCAAATGGGGCAGTTGAGGCAGCCAACAAGACTATAAAGACAATTTTAGCCAAGATGACAGAAAATTGCAGAGATTGGGCCGAGAGAAATTACCGTATGCTTGTGGGGGTACAGAACATCAGTAAGAACAGCAACAGGGTCCACACCTTACTCTTGGTCTACGGAATGGAAGCAGTATTGCCAGTAGAAGTGGAAATACAGTCCCTGAGGGTATTAGCAGAGGCAGAATTACGGAACAGGAATGGGCCGCACAGAGAGATTTGATCAGTTAGTACTGTTGGATGAGAAGAGAACGAAGTCTTTGTATCACATGCAGTTGTATCAGAAGAGACTAGCCCAGGCATTCAACAAGAAAGTACGTCCCACAAAGATCAGAAAGGGTGATTTGGTACTTAAACAGTCGAGGCCGTCGACGACGGATCCGAGAGGGAAATTCAGGCCTAACTGGGAAGGACCTACATCGTTCAGAAAGTCATGGGAAATGAGCAGTGAAGCTATCAGACTTGGAAGGAAACGAGTTCACCGAGCCGATCAACGTAGACAGATTAAAGCAGTACTTTGCCTGAGGGAGAGAAGACTGAGCAGTCACCACAAGGATCGACAGAAGATCTAACCAACGAAATAGGGAAATCATTCATGCATACACGTAATGTTGCATTCTCTTTGTGTTTGTTTATGTTTTGTGTTCGCAGGTTCAAAGAAAGAAGAAAGCGGCAAGAATGAGCCAAGCGACGTCAACGCAATTTCAGTTTTTGGGGTGAGTCCCAAGGGGCGAGGCCCACATTAGCTTGGGGGTGAGGCCCATATCATGTCATCTCCAGGTAGGAGACACATCATCGGTTCGAGGGCGAGGTCCCTATAGTCAGCGGTATTGGGTCGAGGTGCCCCCGTTGTCAGTTGTAGTTCCGGGTCGAGGTGCCCAGGGTCGAGGTGCCCACTACATCATTAGTTCAAGGGCGGGTCCCTAGTCAGCGGTGTTGGGTCGAGGTGCCCAGGGTCGAGGTGCCCCCGTTGTCAGTTGTAGTTCCGGGTCGAGGTGCCCAGGGTCGAGGTGCCCAACATCATTAGTTCGAGGGAGAGGTCCCTATAGTCAGCGGTGTTGGTCGAGGTGCCCAGGGTCGAGGTGCCCCCGTGTCAGTTGTAGTTCCGGGTCGAGGTGCCCAGGGTCGAGGTGCCAACTACATCATCAGTTCGAGGGCGAGGTCCCTATAGTCAGCGGTGTTGGGTCGAGGTGCCCCCGTTGTCAGTTGCAATTATTGGGACGTGTCCCATGATCGAGGTCCGCTGCCGTACCAACTCAACTCGAGGCGGCAGCCGAGCCAGGTAAGTAAAATGCATTGCATAACTTTGATAGGATTGTTCAAAGTCACACACTGCACAAGTCCCATCAAAGTGAGGGCGACTGTAGGCATTGCATTTTTGCATGTGAAACCCGATGATGAGTCTCATTTGGAGGCACTACCTTTTAAGTCACGAAAGCCGCGGAAAACGGATATCGGAAGGGGAAATTCAGAATAAACAAGCTCATTGTCTTCGTTAGTGCTGCGTTCGCTACTTCGTTCGAACGGGAAACAGATTGCGGGTGTTCGTGTCGCGTTCGAGGAAGCGTTCGAACGGTGTCGGTAATTCTGGTTTTGCTGCTAGCCGCACACCCAGCCCATTTAGCTCCCCAAAGCCCATAAAACACATCCCAAATTAAATAAATAAATATTAATATTAAACATTAAATAAAATATTTAAACCATTTACCAATTAAATAAAATATTTACCTAACTTAAACTAAAATCATGCCTAATTTAAATTAATTGAATATATTATATACTAAAACTAAAGAGATGATATACCTAATTAAAATCAATCCTAACCAATTAAATCCAATCATATATTTGACTTCCTACTAATAAGATAATTACCAATATAAAATATTTGTATTCCTAAACCACACAAATTAAATATTACAACTTCCTAAAATAAAATATTGTGTCCCCCCTCAATCTTGTGTATACCTTACTCATCTCTCCTAATTTGGAAACAAGATCTCTTCCTTGTGAGACAAGGTGAAACCCTAGACATCTTCTATATAAACAACCCCTAACCCAAGCCATTCCTCTACTGGACATAGATAATTCACACCCAAAACTCTCTCGAAATCTCTCTAGACTCTCTCTACACACCCAAGACTAAACAAAAAAAAAGAGAAAACACTTCACACATACACAAGAAAGAAAACAAAGAAACCACCAACAAGCCACCACCCTCCATAGTCGAATCCAAAGCACCTACAACCACCCTCCATAGCCGAATCCAAAGCACCTACAACCACCATAGCTGAATCTAGAACACACACCAAACTCACCCTTAGCCGAATCCTAAAACACGCCTAAACAACCTCCTAGATTACCTTAAAACAGCAGCCCAAATCCTTAAAAAAACTGTAATATAAAAAACTGCATAGATAATCTTAAAAATAATCACATACCACTGCACTAAAAGCCCACAGAAACTTGGAATAGTCATTGAAAACGTTAAAACAGGTGGCCCGTGCAGTGAGCAGCAAGACAGAGGCCGAATAGGAGCAGAACGGAGTTCGAATCGCAAGCAAAACCAAAGCAGTGAGCTAGGACGCTGAACCAGTGAACCAGAAAAGTTGCGGAGCTTTACCCCTTCCGATCTTCGTGAAACGCGAGTCCGAGAGACGGCTTAAAAGGTTAGACCTGAGGGTATCTTTCACACTTGTTTTCCTTTTCCGCATTATTTATTAAGTATTACTTGTATGATTGTCATGTTGAAATGCGTGTTGTGGTCTTTGAGTAGATAAATATGCATGAATTATGAGATGTAATATGTTGTGGGTATTGGATGAATGAGGGATGTGTCAACTCTCACGGTATATCGGATGGAAACCCGGACATAAATTTCATAGCCGATTCCGAATGGACGGTAGTATGATCTGTACTCGGGCCACAACTCCACGTATCGCTTGGGTAAACAGCACCATCTTTCTTTCGTTGTGTTGCTTTTGCTTATTTAGTTTTCTTTACTTGAATTCAATATGTTGTTTATTTATGCATGATTCAATCAAGCGCATGGGCTTAGTGAGTTAGTCCAAAGGTCCTCCATTTGGGAGATAAAGAGCCGAAAAGGCCACCTTTGTGACACTACTTCGCCGCGCCGGTTGATGTGTGTTCGGTTGGATGCAAGATACGTTCAATCGGGCATACTTAGTTTGATGTTATTGAGTTTATCTTTTATGTATGGTTCAATCAAGCGCATGGGCTTAGTAAGTGGAATGAAAGATCCCTTATGGGGAGGGGTTAAAACCCGTTACCACGATGCTTTGCCGCGCCGGTTGATGTGTGTTTAGATTGGATGTAAGATGTGTTCAATCGGGCATACTTGGTCGATATGATTGGTTCTATTCTTGTATGTGTGATGTGACGCGCATGGGCTTAGTATGTTGGTCTAAAGGTCCTCTCTTTGAGAGATCAAGAGCCCCAAAAGGCCACCTTTACGGCAGTACTTCGCAGCGCCCTTTTATTTTGTGTTTATGTATTGCGTCCCATTTCATGCATCAGGTCTGTTCCCGTTCGAACGCGTTTACGAACGCAACTCGAAAGCGCATGTGTTTTTGCCTTATCATGTGTCAGGTCTCATTTCCGTTCGAACGAGTTAACAAACGCCATACGAACGTGAGCATTCTATCTCATTTCCGTTCGAACGCGTTAACAAATGCCATACGAACGTGAGCATTCTGTTTCATTTCCGTTCGAACGCGTTAACAAACGCCATACGAACGTGAGCATTCTGTTTCATTTCTGTTCGAACGCGTTATCAAACGCCATACGAACGCGAACCTTTTGTTTACCGTTCGAACACGTTTACGAACGCTACACGAACGCGCACCCACTGAACTGAGTCCTCTTCATTAGATTTCATGCGTAGTTTTCCTAGTAGCTATCTCCACATGTATAAATACAAATACGTTAATGTATTACAATTCATATTCTTATGTCATGATAACATTTGAGTATTATTTCTTGCGGTATATCGGATGGAAACCCAGACGTAAATTCCGTAGCCGATTCTGAATGGACGGTAGTGCGGTCTGTACTTGGGATACAATTCCACGTACCGTTTGGAAAAGTGCCCATATGTGTGCTTGTATGGTTAATATGTGTGCTTGTGTTTTCCTGAATGTATATGCAAATGAAGTTGTATGTTCGTTGCCATTTTGATATATGTTAAGCATGCAATTTTAAATGTGAGATATATGTGAAATGTGTACATAAGTTTTATTTTGTATATGAGAATTTAGAAGCATGATACTGTTGGAATAAGTGTTACTTAAGCTTGATTAAATTATTACATAAATCCTTTCATTACAAGTGACATAAGTAAGGGACCATTCCGAACCCAACGGTTTGAGGTCTTCCCTTGCGAGGGGTGAGTGCGGCCTTAAATCTTTGTCCCGGTTCACACCGGGTGGCGACTCCATGTTATTTAGTACTTCCCAACTAGGCCGCGAGCCTAGGAACGGCGTCGCCCAGGTTCTGTTGTCCACAACTGAGTTGTCCAAGTATTTAAGGATCAAATCCAAAATACTATGAAGACAACCGCAAGCACAATAACAATTCAAAACTTCTATTTTATAAGGTCAATATGCAACTTCATAAGTCAATACTTATAAGTTGCATTTAATTCCACTATAAAAGTAGAATCCTTCGTGACACTCCCACTGCATCTTTTGTGACTCTTTATGACGTAGACTGTCTAACGTCATAATTAGTCTCAAAACTAATATGACCCTAATGGTTGCAGACTATATTCTCCATGAATTAGAAACTCGTTCTTAATATCTCAAAGATAAAAAAGAACGTGTTTCAAGATCCATCATATGGTCTATAGGATGTCAAAATAACTCGTAACAATTACGATTAAATCGACATCGATAATCGCACATAATAAAGTATTCACTATGTCATCATCAAATGATACATAATATTGTTTAGACATTCTAATCAATATCTCTTTCGAAAAAGGAATCATCCTTTACGAAAGATGAATACTATGTATAAGACACACAATAACTGTCGAACAGTTATACTAACTGTCATACAGATAGCCTTGTTATGTCCTTCATTAGATCATATCTAATGTACGACTAATAGGAGTATCTCACAAGTCTCTTGATTTTATATCTTATATAAAACTTTATATCGTATATAACAGAGACTACTCCCACTGTTTTCACGGAGTAAAGAAGACTTAGGTAAATCTTTTACCTCACAAACATCTCATTATTACTATAATAATGAAAATGTCGTTAAGATATATAACACTAGAAAGTAATATGTACGCTCCCACTAACCCTTTTATCACATATGTATTCTATATACTTTGACAAGATCAGACAATTTGACGATATCAAAAATATAGAACCATATTTCTGGAAGACTTATCCGAGTCTACAATAGGCTCTGTAAGCTAGCACACTAAACTGCGATCTCAGCAGAACACAAACTCTAGGGCCATTTCAGAATGAACTCTTCAAATAAGGAAATCACAACTGATCTCTTATCTGAATAAGTCATCCAAAAATGCCACTTTGCATTCTTTAGCTAAAATATACAGTTTATTATCAACATTAACCAATATATCTTTAATTGTTCAATTAGCGTGACTAGAGATAAGTTTTCTCAGAATCTACAATAGATTGTTGAGTATAACTTTTCTCACTGTCATACTGTAAAGGTCAAACCTTTAATAAGCTCATATGCTTTCGCTGCGCAAACAATTAGCACATATCATGAACTAATTCATAATGAAAGCGTAATCAAGTTCAAAACTTGATCGTAGTAAGCTATGAACAATCTTAGATCTAAGGTTCAATGGTGAACTTCCAGAATCGATATCAAATATCGCTTCCATTATAAGTTATAGGATAATTTTTCTTCAGTAAGAAAACAACGGAACCATTAAGTATCAAATACTCGTGAATGATTCTGTTATCCTATTGGACTTGTACGGAAGATGTATAAGGGTTGTTTCATCTTATTAATTACGTAGTTCCATTTATAATTTATCATTCTCACATTTGACTTCAATAAGTCAAGTCTTTTCTACAATAGTTAACATCTGATGTTACACACCAAGTAATAAAACGATTTTATTACTTAGAATCGTAGGAAAGATATTCTATTAAATAGAATACAATATTCTATTAAACAGAATAAACGATAAACTTTTACTTATACCTCCGAGGTGTAAGTAATTTCCATTATATAACTATTTATAAAAAGAAAGATTGAAATCTCAAACTTTTCAAGATTCAAATTTTCTACCTATACATATCATATATGCAACTGTAGAAAATAATGGAACATTAATTAAAGAGATGAATTAGTGTTACTGGAGTATAACCCCAAGAGTATTGAAACTAATTCGGTAACATTCAATATCAAACGAATCAAATCATATAAGATTCAATTGCTCCCACTACTCAATTCCATCAAGATGGAATCGTGGAAGAACAATATTGAATATGAATTATATTCACTGAATAACCTTAGAACTAATTGCTTTAAATTCATACGTTTGATCGTATCAAAGATCTTTGAACAGTTCAAATACATGTTATGAATTTGAGGAGGATAGAATTCTCTAAAACTTTAGATTGAATATATATGAACAAGTCAAAAATGTTCAATCTACGTTTCATCAGAACGGATTGAAAGTACTTGATACTTTCAAGACTTTCAATATGTGTTCCTTCAGAAACACATAACTAAATATGACATTCATCAACTAAGTTACGAAGTATAGAAAACTACCTTAAGCAATTATATTCATTAAACTACATACATCCAATGTATCAGTTAAATAAATCTGGTGGTCCAATGACAATCATTGATTAAACGAGATCTTAATCATTTTCCTGAATACAATATTCATTAAATGGATAAGGATATGTGGTGTGATCTAGTATCAAACCATCCTTCACCATACGGAATAAGCATCCAATGCTTAAGTGATTAAACCCATAAAGCACCGTTCTAAATTATTTACTTTACCGAATAATTTTTCTTAATGCTTATCTCTAAGTCAATGACACTACTAGTTATTATAAAATATGTAACAATTATTTATAAAGAACAAGTGACTATCCAATAGTCGCAAGTTCCGATATCAAATATCAAAACAATCGTTAACCAATATTTGAAATAACTAGACCGGAGATCTGGTATCCAATACCTATAGTTGTAGTTTTGTGAAAATCGATATTTTCTATACACAAATATACGCATCTCCTTTCTTTAGCTTTACTATTTGCATTCAACTATTCACAAAAATTGTAAATAACTGATTAGCAAATTGTGTCAGACACATTACCTCTAAAGGTAATTAAAGCTTAGAAATGTCATTACTAGATAAACAAAAACCTAATGGGGCTTTCTTAATGCCAGTCAAGAATCTCGAGACATGAACTAATTCAAGTCAATTCTTACTGCATAAGAAACTATTCTCTCTAAAGTATTATATCCTAAAAGGGATATCTATCTAGATTATCTATCATGACTTAGAAACTAAGTCACTAACCATCTTTATTTTTCAAGAAAATTGGAACAACAGTTCCCGATGGTTTAGACTAATCTAATAATATCCTAGTCTATTAGTATCTAGAACCTATTCTAGAATAACTGCAACCAAGAGTCAAGTCAGATAACATATCAAAATATGTATGCAGTAAATAAAAGTTTAATTCTATAAACAATAGAATAAGGAAACAAACAAGCGGACATTTCCATAATAACATACACTGCCTAAGTTATGGAATATTTTAAACTTAGCAGTGCCTCCCACTATTTTTACGTAATGCCGTAATCCCCAACGGAAAGACGAGAATTCAATAATTAAATCGAATTCCATAATGGGAAGAGGACCGCATGAATATATTTCGACTCACAGCAGAGGCACGGTCTCGCCGACGTATATTCACAGGTAGACAACTAATTGTCAATCACTCACTAGTGACTCCAAGGTTCCGGTCCTGGCCGTTTCTCGTTGTCGCTGCGAAGGCAGGCCACAAGGAGACGTACCAAGGTTAAACTTGTCAATGATAAACTCAAGTTACTTGCGTAACCCTGACAGCTAGGGCACGTTCAGGATTCCGCTTTCGCTTGAATTTATCTAGTATCTAATATGCATTCGGCATAATAAATTTCTATCAACTACATCCTCACAGCAGAGGCACGGTCTCGGATGTAGTCAACGAAAAGATATTTATAAACCGTATTGACAAGACGGACCAAGAAACAAGTATTCCAAATACTAGTTACTTTAAAACCTTATTAAGCGGGGATATTCCATTAAGTGTCATACACCCTAAATCTAATCAAATTAGATTATAACATGCATGTATAAAGTCAAGAAAACATGATCAAACATTGAATAAAACAAGCTAATCATTTATGGAGGCCTAGAATCAGACTCGCTCTGATACCATTTTGTAGGGGTTTTTAGGGCTAAATACGGTAACGCAGCGGAAGCGGCGGAAGATCGTATCTTCCGATTTCAAAACTTTTTCTTGGATTAATTAAATAAACATATTTATTTAATATCCCAATAATCAAATTATGAAATAAAATTCAATAAATCATATTTAGGTGAATTTACCAAATTACCCTTACTTTGGTATTTTGTCCATTTTAGTCCGAAATTGATCTAATCAATTTTGAATGATTCTAAATCATTTCTAAGATGAACTTAGCATGTTCAAAACATAAAAACACCAAAAGCAACCCAATCCCCAAATTTGACTCACTTGGCCAAATGCTCCCAATAGGGTGCCATTTGTGCACTTTGTCATTTCATGCTTCAAAACACATCAAGATGTAATCCAATCAACATGAAACTTTATATGCATCATATACACATCCAAATACACAACATATATGAAAACCCCCAAATTTGGAATTGGTCATGAACCCTAATTTTCAATTTCTTCAAATTGGACAAATTAGACCAAATTGGTTAAATCAATTACTTTAATCATGTTTCTTCCATCCAATAAAAGTCTCAACACAATGAAACAACTCAATATCAAATCTAGGTCATCTAAGAGTGGGTCAACAACTCTAGATTAGCAACATGGTTTCCAAAACTTAAAAGAATGCTTATTACTACACTAGTAATAAACTTCCAACATCATACATGCAAATCACCTTCATCAAACTTTTATCCATCAAAAGTACAAAGAATAAAGAATATAAAAACTCAAGAACATCACAAGATGTTTCCCACAACAAGAGGAACAAATTACTCTCTAATGGAAGGTTGGAAATACTTACTAAATTCCAAGCTTTCCTTGTTTTTCTTTTCTTTTCTCTCTACCTTCTTTGTCTTGTTTTAATGGAGTTTTGATAAAGTGAATTGGTTCCTTAAACCCTAAAATTAAATGAAACAATATATACTTGCCCAAATGAAGGCCTTGGCCGAATTTGGCCTAAAGGAAATGCAAGTTAAACTAGTTTCATTTCATTTCAATTTCATTTGCCAAGTTGATAAAATGATCATTACATTTTAATGACAATTTCACTTAGTCAACAATGGCAACATGAAAAATATAACCATATATTCAATTAGGTCATGGCCGAAATTTAGCAAAAAATTAAAGAAAAAGATATTTTCATTTTTCAAACAATTTAAACAAATATCTTAAGAAGTCAAAATCAATTTGACACCTTTTCCTTTAATGTATAAGTCACAATTGCTACTTATAATCACTTCCTAACTTTATCATTTGGTATATATTTATATTTTTATTATATTAATCATTTAACAATTAAATAATTAAATAATTAATTAAATACAAATATATCAAATATATGTATTATATTACTTTAAAATCTCAAATACATATATGATGATATATGTCAAATACCTTTATTTGACTATTTATTAATGTGTATTTAATAATATCATATATTAAATACAAATACACATTAATTAGGAAATGACGGTTCGGCCCGTTCGCATGTATTTTTCGTTTAACGATTAAACGATTTATAAATAATCATCATTATTCACAAATGTTGCTCTAGTGCTCTACGAGTATGTTTCATTATTGAGACTCTCTAGATTCAGGTATATCCGTCACGAAATCCAATTTCATGTGCATAATCTATCCACCCGTAGATTATGACGATCACGGATAAACTAGCTGAATCATACAGGTCGAGGTCATTGCATACGTATAATCCCTCCGTCACAGGTATCCAGATATCCCAGAGATATAGATGTAAACGTCAAATCTCTATAGGTATTATCTCGTCGACGTATCTATTAGCAATCTCTAAATAACATTCGGAACTTACTTCCGAAGTATACTGTGGCCACAGATTTAACAGACTGCTAATAATATATGGACTACCTATGCTCTGTACACAGAACTGACGGATCCTATCTGACACACACAGGATATCCTGAGGATCGATCCACACCCAACGAACAGGCGGAGGTCTGATCTAAATAGATCGGTGACGTGACTGCCATCTAAGTGTGGAGGATGTCTCATACATCCACAGTGGTGTCTCAAGTCGAAGGACCACTATGCTACTCAACCCGAGAAGATTCTTATTGACGTTGGTGTACCATCCATTAAGAATCTTTGGTGAGCCGTTCAGTGTTTATCCACTATAAACACCTACACATCTATACGAGTCTCCATAGACTCATGGTTCATTGGGATAAACCATCGGACCAAGTCTCGATATACGACATGTACTGGTCTCAACGGATTTGACTAACCGACCCGTGTTAGCAAATCTTGACCAGGAACTATGTTTGATAATATTCATATAGCAGTGACACTTCCCGATGTCAATTACAAACTAACTTTGTAACTGTGTACTGCATTATATATTATCGGGCCTTTGTCTAATATATACATATCACTAAACCACATTTAGTTTCAATCTAATCGTGATCAGATCGAATACGTATATAAGAACAAGAGGTGCAACCATAAATAACTATATTATGGAATTAGGGGATGTTCGTATTCATGAATCAGTCATAAATACCGTCCGGATTGGCGCTCTGAGCACCAACCCCAACACCTTTATGGAGTTAAATATAAATTAATTTACGCCTATATGGCTGGTCTTTATGTGACAGATAATTACCGCCTATATGGCTGGTGTAGTTGGACTAAATGGATTACAGCCTATATGGCTGGTTTTAAATGTTTAACATTATTAATTCCTGAGAAAGCAGAATATAAAATAATTTACATATTATAATAAATGAGATTCCTAGAAAAGAAATATTAAATGTGATTCCTCTAACCCCAGCATTTTATTTTTATTCTAGGGAAGTGATGAAACACAATATCCGCAAAGTCGCGACGCCTAAAGTGCGCCGGCCATGCTAACGTTCGCCGAGGAACACATGTCAGAATATGAGAAATTGGACTTGCTAACGTGCGCCGGATCTTGCTAACGTGCGCTGACTTTGCTAACGTGTGTCGTGCCACGTGTCAACATCACAGAAGATCAGATAAAATGCGCCATTGCCATGTGTCACAATCCTATTGGACCACAAACATAGCGCGTGCCACATGTCGCCTTTTCATTGGACCGAATTCCAGCGAATCACATGCTGCCAAGTGTCAAGCTCTCATTGGACCGATCTTTACCGCGTGCCACATGACAGCTTCTTATTGGATTGAAATATCAGCCATTCACTGTGTGCCACGTATCGTCTTGTGATTGCGCCACTTTGGCACGTCACACGTGTCACCTCCTGACTGTGCCGACATTACGCGTGGTCAAAAGCCGCGTTGACTGAAAACACGTTCTGGCGTCGCGACGCCAAGCACTTCAGCGTCGCAACGCCGGTTGCCGAAAATGTCTATAAATTCAGCTCTTCACCACTTCATTTGGTGTGCTTTCCTTGGGAGCTTTTCCCTATTTTTAAAGGATTGCATTTAGTTTTTTTTTTGTAAATATAAATAATATTTAATTTATGTATTTTAATTTTCAGTAATAGTAATATTTCTTCTTCTTCTTCACTTTTCTTTTATGTTTTGTAGTTAAATTTCCGCTGGGGTAAAAGGTGAAACCTTTAATATAATTATCTAGATAAATCTCCCTTAATTATAATTTATAAATTATAATTTAACCAGATTAATTAATGTCAGACTTTATTACCGCCTATATGGAGTTAAATATAAATTACTTTACCGCCTATATGGCTGGTCTTTATGTGACAGATTATTACCGCCTATATGGCTGGTGTAGTTGGACTAAATGGATTACCGCCTATATGGCTGGTTTTAAATGTTTAACATTATTAATTCTTGAGAAAGCATATATAAAATAATTTATATATTATAATAAGTGAGATTCCTAGATAAGAAATATTAAATGTGAATCCTCTAACCCCAGCATTTTATTTTTATTCTAGGGAAGTGATAAAACAAAATATCCGCAAAGTCGCGACGCCTAAAGTGCGCCGGCCATGCTAACGTGCGCCGAGGAACACATGTTAGAATCTGAGAAATTGGACTTGCTAACGTGCGCCGGATCTTGCTAACGTGCGCTGACTTTGCTAACGTGCATCGTGCCACGTGTCAACATCACAGAAGATCAGCTAAAATGCGCCAATGCCACGTGTCACAATCCTATTGGACCACAAACATAGCGCGTGCTATATGTCGCCTTATCATTGGACAGAATTCCAGCGAATCACATGCTGCCAGATGTCAAGCTCTCATTGGACCGATCTTTACCACGTGCCACGTGTCAGCTTCTTATTGGACCGAAATATCAGCCATTCACCGTGTGCCACGTGTCGTCTTGTGATTGCGCCACTCTGCCGCGTGACATGTGTCACCTCCTGACTGTGCCAAAATTGCGCGTGGTCAAAAGCCGCGTTGGTTGAAAACGCGTTCTGGTGTCGCGACGCCAAGCACTTCAGCGTCGCGACGCCGGTTGCCGAAAATGTCTATAAATTCAACTCTTCACCACTTCATTTGGTTTGATTTCCTTGGGAGCCTTCCCCTGTTTTTATAGGATTGCATCTAGTTTTTTTTTGTAAATATAAATAATATTTAATTTATGTATTTTAATTTTCAGTAATAGTAATATATTTTTCTTCTTTTTCTTCTCTTTTCTTTCATGTTTTGTAGTTAAATTTCCGCTGGGGTAAAGGTGAAACCTTTAATATAATTATCTAGGTAAATCTCACTTAATTATAATTATAAATTATAATTTAACCAGATTAATTAATGTCAGACTTTATTACCGCCTATATGGAGTTAAATATAAATTACTTTTCCGCCTATATGGCTGGTCTTTATGTGACATATAATTACCGCCTATATGGCTGGTGTAGTGGACTAAATGGATTACAGCCTATATGGCTGGTTTTAAATGTTTAACATTATTAATTCCTGAGAAAACAGAATATAAAATAATTTATATATTATAATAAGTGAGATTCCTAGATAAGAAATATTAAATGTGAATCCTCTAACCCCAGCATTTTATTTTTATTCTAGGGAAGTGATGAAACACAATATCCGCAAAGTCGCGACGCCTAAAGTGCACCGGCCATGCTAACGTGCGCCGAGGAACACATGTCAGAATCTGAGAAATTGGACTTGCTAACGTGCGCCGGATCTTGCTAACGTGCGCTGACTTTGCTAACGTGTGTCGTGCCACGTGTCAACATCACAGAAGATCAGCTAAAATGCGCCATTTCCATGTGTCACAATCCTATTGGACCACAAACATAGCGCGTGCCCTATGTCGCCTTTTCATTGGACCGAATTCCAGCGAATCACATGCTGCCACGTGTCAAGCTCTCATTAGACCGATCTTTACCGTGTGCCACGTGTCAGCTTCTTATTGGACCGAAATATCAGCCATTCACCGTGTGCCACATTTGGTCTTGTGATTGCGCCACTCTGCCGCGTGACACGTGTAACCTCCTAACTGTGCCGACATTGCGCGTGGTCAAAAGCCGCGTTGACTGAAAACGCGTTCTGGGGTCGCGACGCCAAGCACTTCAGCGTCGCGACGCCGGTTGCCGAAAATGTCTATAAATTCAGCTCTACACCACTTCATTTGGTGTGATTTCCTTGGGAGCTTTTCCCTGTTTTTAGAGGATTGCATCTAGTTTTTTTTTTTGTAAATATAAATAATATTTAATTTATGTATTTTAATTTTCAGTAATAGTAATATTTCTTCTTCTTCTTTTTTCTTATATGTTTTGTAGTTAAATTTCCGCTGGGGTAAATGGTGAAACCTTTAATATAATTATCTAGGTAAATCTCACTTAATTATAATTTATAAATTATAATTTAACCAGATTAATTAATGTCAGACTTTATTACCGCCTATATGGAGTTAAATATAAATTACTTTTCCGCCTATATTGCTGGTCTTTATGTGACAGATAATTACCGCCTATATGGCTGGTGTAGTTGGACTAAATGGATTACAGCCTATATGGCTGGTTTTCAATGTTTAACATTATTAATTCCTGAGAAAGCAGAATATAAAATAATTTATATATTATAATAAGTGAGATTCCTAGATAAGAAATATTAAATGTGAATCCTCTAACCCCATCATTTTATTTTTATTCTAGGGAAGTGTGATGAAACACAATATCCGCAAAGTCGCGACGCCTAAAGTGCGCCGGCCATGCTAACGTGCGCCGAGGAACACATGTCAGAATCTGAGAAATTGAACTTGCTAACGTGCCGTGATAAATCATCGGTAAAGGTAACGAAGTACGAATAACCACTGTGAGCTGTTTGACTTAGTGGACCACATACATCAGATTGTACGAGTTCCAGTAAGTTAGTGGCGCGGTGTCCAACACCAGAAAATGGGGCTTTGGTCATCTTACCATGAATACAGGATTCACAAGTTGGATAGGATTCAATGGTAAGATCTGATATCAAACCATTCCTAACCAATTGGGTAAGGCGTTTAACGCCAATGTGACCAAGTCTCATATGCCAAAGTTCAGTATTATTAATTACAGGTAAACTACGTTTATTAACTCCAGTATTTAATATATCTTTTGAAGCTTGCAATGTATAATGACCATGCTGGTTTAGACAACAAAGGATCTGAATATTATTTTTATCATATAAATACAAAGAACTATTCTTAATATTAATACAAAAGCCTTCTGTATCTAATACAAAAAGTGATATAATATTTGCGACACATCCCGTACAAAATGACAGTCATATAACAAAAGTGTCCCATTCGGCAATGAGATCTCGCATACTCCCACTGCAACTGCATCCAAAGAGTCTCCACTCCCGAACCGCAACTGTATCTCTCCAGGCTTCAATTTCCTACTTTCCTTCACCACCTGCAACGAATTGCAAATGTGAATGGGACAAGCAGAATCTAAAATCCAGCTGGATGTAACGGCTTCACAAGCCAAAGATAAATCAATAACTGGAAAAATAAAAGTACCTGATGTAGAAGCTCTGTCTCTCCTCACTTGGGCAATGTAATCAGGACAGTTCCTTTTCCAGTGCCCTACTTTGCCGCAGTGGTGGCATTTGTCTTCAGAAGCCCTTTTGGGCTTTGCAATCTTCGCCTGTTGTTGAGGACCAAAAGCCTTCTTCTTCTTCTTGCCTTTCTTGTTCTTTCCCTTGGACCATCCTTGGGAAGAAGCCGAAAGAGAAGTAGTTCTAGGAGGGCGAGTCGGTACTCCCTTCTTAAGGTCCTCTTCTGCCGTGAGCAACATTCTATGTAGCTCCTGGTAGGTACAGACAGTCCCGTGCATGTTGAAGTACATCATGAACTGGCGAAATGAAGCTGGTAGTGAACCAAGAATGACACTCCTACCGAGAATGTCATTCAAGATGAGATTATGTTGCCTCAATTGATCGATCAAATCGATCATCTGAAGAACATGTGGGCTAACACTCTGCCCCTCATCCAGACGCGCATGGAACAGTTCCATGGCGACTTTGTGAACAATCACTTGTTCCTGGTTCTCAAACGATTGTCTCAATCGCGTCATCATACTATAGGAATCTAACATACCATAGTACTGTTGCTTGAGTTTCGGAGACAGTGAACTAAGGATGTATGATTTAACCCTTAAATCATCATCCTTCCAAGTTTCAAAAACTTGGCGTTCCTCCTCCGAAGCATCCTTACCCACTGCAAGGGGCAACGGACCCTCAAGAACATAACCCAGCTTTTCGGAATCGAGGACAATCCTCAAATCCAATTCCCAGTCTGCAAAGTTCTCAGCGCCTTTCAGTTTGTTCGCATCAAGCATACGCGCAAACTGATTTGTGGATTGTGCCGCCATCGCCAATCTATCATATAGATCACGAAAAACGGTTAGCAGAAATTAAAGCAGTTCCATATAATATCAAAAGCATAAACTAGATCATGGATTTTTAATCTAATATGCCCCTCCTACTAAATCATGCAATACTGTAATCCCAAAACAGAAAACAAATATTTAATAATTAAATTAAATACTAATAGTGAAAAGTGGATCCCGTGAATATATTTCGGCTCACGGCAGAGGCACGGTCTCGTCTACGTATATTCATCAGGTAGACAACTCATTTGTCAATCATTCACTAATGACTCCTAAGTATCTGGTCCTGGCCGTTTCTCGTTGTCGCTGCGAAGGCAGGCCCACAAGGAGACGTACCAAGGTTAAACTCGTCAATAGTAAACTCAAGTTACTTACGTAATCCTGACAGCTAGGGCACGTTCAGAATTCCGCTTTTACTTGAATTTACCTAGTATCTGATATACATCCGGTATAAATAAATCTTTATCGGCTACATCCTCACAGCAGAGGCACGGTCTCGGATGTAGTCACAAAAAGAATTATTCATAAACCGTATTGACAAGACGGACCATATAAATCAAATACAAAATTACATTCAAACATTATTATTTAGGGATTTTCCGCTAAGTGTCATACACCCTAAATCTAACCAATTTAGATCCTAATAAGCATGCATAAAGTCAAGAAAACATGATTAAACATTGATTCAATGAAGGCTAATCATTTTAGGTGGCCTAGAATCAGACTCGCTCTGATACCATTTTGTATGGGTTTTTAGGGGGTGAATCCGGTAACGCAGCGGAAGCGGCGAAAATCCGATTTTCAGATTTCAAAACTTTTTCTCGGATTAATTAAATAAACATATTTATTTAATATTCCAATAATCAAATTATGAAAATAAATTCAATAAATCATATTTAAGTGAATTTACCGAAATACCCTTACTTTGATTTTTGTCCATTTTAGTCCGAAATTGATCTCAAATCAATTTTGAATGATTCTAAATCATTCCAAGATGAACTTATGATGTTCAAAACATCAAAACACCAAAGCAACCAAAATCCCCAAATTCCATCATCAAAGCCGTGAGCTCCAT
>SKCR01005478.1:0-25897 GCA_019454045.1 Zanthoxylum bungeanum | reverse complement strand
ACGAGTTAATTGAGAATTAATTCGTTAGCGACGTAAATAATAATTTCGCCGGGGGCGATTATTTATTTAAATTCGATTGAATTAACGTCGCGACGTAAGCTCGGTATTTCGGAAATATCGAACCCGAACGCGTGAGTGCACGTGGGCCCACTTTCTTTTGGGAACATGTGGGGCCCACATGACACATGTCATTCTAATGCTTTGCATGTAGATTGTGTACATTGTACTCAATGTCATTGCATGTAGATTGTGTACAATGCACTCAATGTTATTGCATGGAAATTGAGTGTTTTATACTCTAAGCCATTGCATGTTATGTGTCATAATTTTATTATTAATTTAATAAATTATGGCATAAATATAAATTGATTTTTTGGTAAATCATTTTAAAATAACATAACACAACTTCTTCTCTCTCAAATTTTCTCTCCTCTCTCACGCCCATTTGAGCAAAGTGTTCACTGGTTTGGAACTAGTTTGGGCGTGAGCTAAAGGGAAGCAAGAGTGGTTTCTCATGGTGAGAAATCAAGTGCTAGCACACTTACAAGTCTTGCGAAGGTGGTAGGGAGGTTCGACCATGAGACGGGATCCATCCGACGAAGCTAGGAGCTCCGTTTCTTCACTTAATTTTCTGTTTTTGTAGGCAGTGGACTGCATGCAGTAGGCTTACATGGCAGTGCGTTTTTGGGCTTGAATCGTCTCCAAATCGACTCTACCGATCAATGTGAGTATTCCGCTACCTCCGTTGATGTGTTCACACATAATTTCATGTCTTGATTTGATCTTGGGACCTTAGAATAAACCAACACCTTTTACCTTAGCATTTTATTTTATTGTAATTTACTTTTCATCTTTTACTTTACCGCAATTACGTTTCTACATTTTTACTTTATGTCTTTTACTTTTAAGTTTTTACTAGCCCTAGTTATGTGTCGTAACTAAGTTAGTTATCTGGGGTTGTGATGAATTCTAATATCACCGGTTTATAAGGGGTTATTTTATAGTTTGGGTAATTTAAAATTAATAGATTAGGTATTAAGTCCTCGTAGGATCGATACTTTTTATACTACTTGAACGATACGTGAGCTTGCATTATACGTGTGTGATTATGCACGAGTCAGTCGACCTCTATATAGGACCTCGTATGCCCAATTGGACATATTTCACATCCAACCAACCGTACTTTGTCCGGCGCGGCAAAATATTATGGTAAAGGCTGCCCTAAGGCATTTCCCTCAAATGGGGGACCTTTAATCCAATGTATTTAAGCCCATGCGCACTAAATAGCAATGCATAAATAAATAAATAAACAATACATAGAAAATAAATAACGGAACAGTAAACACAAACCATGAATGAACAAAAAATTAAATAACAAAATGAAACACTTGCATGAAAGTTTCTCAAGCGGTACGTGGAGTTGTATCCCAAGTACAGAGCGTAATACCGTCCATTCGGATTCGGCTACGGAATTTACGTCTGGGTTTCCATCCGATATACCGCAAGAGATAGCACACGATCATTAACCCAATATAAATAAAAATAATAGACGTGAACCATAACGATGCATGTGAGAAAATAATAATAGATAATTGAAAAGATGAATAAAAAATAGTAAAGGGCACCCTCAGGTCTTACCTTTTAAGTTGCTTCTCAGAAGTGCGTTGCGTCGTCGCCGGAAGGGTTAAGGCTTCGTAACTTTTCTGGTCCATTGGTTAAATATTTTCCTTCACTGTTTTGATGTTTTAGGCTGCCATTTTCTCTATTTTTGTTGCTTTTTCGGTCGCTATTTTTGGGCAATTTCTGGACTGTTTTGGGGTGATTTGTTCACCGTTTTGGGTTAATTTCAGGGTGCTGTTTTGGGTGTTTCACGGTGATGGACTGCTCAATTGTTTTTGGTCGGTGGGGTCTCGGTTTGGCAGGGTTCATGTGTATTTTGGTCAGTGGGGACGTGTGTGATAATTGTTGCTTCGGTCAGTAGGGCTGTTAGTGGCTTTATGTCGGTTATTTATTGATTGAGAGCAGTCTCGGCTGAAGGAAGCTTGAATGAGTCACGGCTTTGACGTGTAAGCTGTGTGTGTGTGTTGAAGTGAATGTCCGAGGTTTTTTAACGTGTAAGCTGTGTGTGTGTGTGTTACGTGAAGGAGGGGGCCATGTGCGTGTCTTCAGTGAGAGAGAGAGAGATAATTGTTTAGGTTTGTTTTTTCGGTTGGTTGCAGTGTGTGGTTATATTGAAGGGTTACTTGTGATGGAAGGTGGCTGCTACGTGAGTGTTTTAGGGTTTCTCGTCTGTTTTTCGGTGTGGTCAGTGAAGCTTTTTTATTTGTGTTGGCTGTGCGTCTGTATTTAGGATTGATGAGTTGCCGTATGTGAGGTCTGTGTGTTTATTTCTTGTGTTTGTTGTGTGTGTTCCAGTGAGAGAGAAGGAATTTAGGGTTTTCTTTATGTTGGGTTTGTGAATGTTTGCGAGGGGAGATAAGATGGAAGAGAGGGAGAGATAGTAGAGAGGTGAGAGGGAGAGGTGAGAGAGTCGTAGCTGTGTCTAGGGTTTCTTGGTTCAAAGTGCTGAATGAGTGAGTTAAGAGAGTGAGAGGAAGAGATGAGTGCTGCCAGGGTTTATTTGTTTGGTTGCCGTGAGTGAGAGCCAATGAAGAGAATGGGGTTTGTATTTTGGTGTCTTTTATAATAGTGTGCTAGGGTTTCTCATGTGCATGGGATTTCAAAACAAGGAAACAAAATCATGCAATAAAGGGGTGCATTTAATTAATTTATTTAGGGAAAGAATATTGTGTATTTTTTATGGGGAATATATTCAAAATATATATATTTTTTAATTTGGAAGGTGATTTAATTGGATTTTGGCATGTGTTAAATATGATTTGAATATTTTGGATTGGGTTTTGTGGGCTTGGGCGTGTGGCTTGGGTGTGTGTGGGCTTGGTTGTGTGGCCTTTTGTGGTTTGCGGGGATTTTGGGCCGAGGCTAACATTTAAAATAGAGATACATCGAGCGAACCCGAGACTAAACAAACGAATTAAACCTGATGATGTACTTATTTTTGAATTTTCACTTCCGACGTCTGTTTCC
The DNA here is from genome assembly GCA_019454045.1 of Zanthoxylum bungeanum. Lineage (NCBI taxonomy): Eukaryota > Viridiplantae > Streptophyta > Magnoliopsida > Sapindales > Rutaceae > Zanthoxylum > Zanthoxylum bungeanum. Next base: position 22,810 of record SKCR01005478.1, on the reverse strand, counting down.
TGCGACTTCCGCAACTTATCGCGTAGTGCCTCCATACGAGGCTCATCATTGGGCTTTATGCAAAAATGCAGTGTCTACACCCAAGCCTAGCATGTGACATCCGATACTAGATCGTAATATGCAATACTTTGTATAATACGCCTGTTATAAATTATGTATTCCTTAAAAGAATATTTCTGGAGAATTGGGTAGGCACGGTGCTTTGCTAGAAGCAAATCATGTCTTGTAAATCGGTAAGAACGTGGTATGGAGTACGCACGTGTTCGGATAGTCCGACGACTAGATTTACTGCCAACATATCCAGGGATCTCATGGGTCACTTCCCAAAGATTCACCGATGACGTTTGACTCGAACAGAATTAATTTAGAATTAATTATGAGAGAGAGAAAATTAATCTAGGATTAATTGCGGTAAGAATTTATCTGGGATAAAATTCGATTAGAATATAAAGAACGATTAATTTGGAATTAATCAATTAATAATATATTCGATATATTAATTGAAATTAGATTTCAACGCGGAATTAAAATTAGATTTTAATTCGGGCGAACGAATTAATTTAGAAATAATTTGTAAGCGACTTTCGTAATAATTTTACGAGGCATTATTATTTAATTAAATTTGATTTAATTAAGTCGCAACGGAAAATTCGTTAATTCAGAACTAACGAACCCGATCCTGAAATGTGTTTAGCAGGCCCACTCGAATTTTGATTTTAAAGTGGGGCCCACCTAGTCACATCACTAGTCAACTTTACTTACTTTTAGGTGATGGAAGTTAGTGAAGATTTTGATGTTAACTTGTTTTACACATTATGTCATTTTGAATGACTTTTACCAACTCTTGAGATTTGGTATATGGAAATGATTTTTGGAAAATCAAAAACAAGTTACACATCTTACTCTCTCCCTCTCTTTCTGAGTGCCTAATCACTCTCCCTCTCTCACTCTCAAATTAGCGTGAACCTAGGGTTCATGAGTTCTTGATTTTGTTTCAAAATCTTGATTGCTAGCACAACAAAGGAGTCAACAAAGGTGTTAGGGAAACTTATCCTTAGAGTTTGGAATTCAAAGGAGGGCTTGAAGCACTTCTCAAAGGCAAAATTTTTGTTATCTCTACATCCATTAAACTGTTCATTGTAAATTTTTTTAGCACACTTATCTTGAATTATTCACACAATTTCAGGTCTTATTAGATGCTTGGCATGTTCTAGGAACCCAAGAATAATGTGTATTATGTCGAGTATTAATATGAAAAGTGTTATACAATCATGTTGATAAGTTGGGCATTTGGTCCCATACAAAAGTTTATATATGAAATGAGATCAGTAGTTGTCAGAGAGTCAGAGGCTTAGGGGGATAGGTTGGCTTATTCCCTGCCGGTAACATCTCCCGGATTGGGGGATGTTACCAAGATGGTATCAGAGAGCATGGTCTAGGGAGTCAGTGATAAAGAAAATGTTAGAACTTATAGCAGTAAAAATGAATATAGTAAATGTGAGTAAGTGTAAAATGTAAGGTCTTTTATCCTTTGTAAGGTTCCTTTTTAGAAAGTTCCTTCAAGCTAGATCATTAGCCTTTGAGTACACTGTACAGATGGCAACCCCTTCGAATAGAAACGCATAGTTAGAAGTACAAGAGAGGTATACAAGTCCCAAACCTAGACCCACAGGCAAGCAAATAGAGGCCGTAAGCGGAGGGGATTAGTTACCTTATCCCGAATAACCCGACACATATGCGACCCTAAGCTACCCAGATTATTATCCCTTAGTAATATGGGTTGAAGAAGTTGTCTTGCAGGAGTTTATTTTTTTTAACCTACCCTACATAAGTAATAGGCTACACCAAGATATAGAATACCAGAATAAGAAATGACGACACCTATAAAGATGTATAATCATTGTTCCAGCCTGTGTCAACATAGAAAGAGATAACAGTACGAGAACTCAGTTCGCATAACCTTAAAAATTCTAAGACAGAAGTAGTGAAATTAGGAAGGATGGCTTACCGAGAAGAGACCAAGGAGACTTCTAAGGTCAGACAGATAGGAACTCAACCTAAGCCAGGATGAACAAGTTCACAGTACTAGTAAAAACCTATATATTAGACCAATACCAGTAGGAACCCATGTAAATTTAAAAAGAGCATACCCATGAGAATTGAATACACTACGAAGTTAGCAAAAGTATCAGTACGAACAGTAGAACATAATACTATAGTCATGATTTATAGTAAGAAATATAGATCCAGAAGGAAACTCATAAGACGAATGACTACTAGCCTCGGTAACACCATCAAAAGCTAATAGATATAATATAAAAATAAATCAAGAAGATACGGTTAGTAATAAGGAAATTCAGCCAGTACATTGGCAAAGGCAATGTAGCTTGAAAACATTAAGTATACTTATAGAAAGTCTCATTATATTGAGAAGGATGAATTAGATGCATAATAGCACTTTAACAAAGGATTTTGGGTAGAGATGTCCTAAGCAATTGAAGTTGATGAAGTTTTCCAGAGGAATAAAGATATAATGAGTTCAAGGAACTGAGATGCGAACGAAATTTATGTAGGGGTAAATTTTATAAGGAGGAATAACAAATGGAGTATAATAAAACTCTAAGAGAGAATAACAACTTAGGTGGTTAAACAATAGGAATGAGTACAAAGGCGACATGGTAGAGTATTATAGAGGGCATGACCCTAGAGAAGGTTTATAATACGAAGTAGTATGATCGATAGTCAGCAAGCGAATCAAGAATAAAGTTGAAAGATGAGACAATTCACATAGTATCTAGTAGAAACATCTTAGTGGGGAAGCTGACACTAGTTAACATGAGAGTCTCAAACTTATAGATGAGTAGGACATGTAAGTATGGCACAGGTAGTTAGTAATGTCAAGACAACTGGAAAAGTTTTGGGACCAAGCCCCACTCTCCCAACCCTTGATAGACAATTGAAATAAAGATGAACCTCGGTATTTACCTCAAAAGATATCCCCAGAAACAAGTGAAACCATAATGTAGTCATATCTTTTAAGAAAGGATAAGAGACATTTTGAATGTAATACCCCCTAAAATAAAAGACACATATAGAGAAACCAGAAGTTCCACGAATAGTTTAGAACTGAAAAAGGGGACAAAAGGCCATTAAGAAAAATTGAAGGAGGAATTGTTAAGATAACAGGATAATAGAAAGAGATATCAGATAAACAATGACAAAAGTGTTTAGTGATAAGGTGATTGTTAGTGGTATTATGAGATAGTAAGCTTTTCAAAGTTGGAATAAGACTGGAATTTATTATATAAGAAAAGGGAGAAAGATGAATGATAGTGACCCGTATATTTCTTTTCACAACGTACTGTTAAAGATACTGCATAGGATGAATTGAAAGGAAAATTATTGAAGAATAATCTAAGACGGCCAAGAAAACTATAAATATCGATATTGTAGAAACCGAGACAGCACCTGACAGGATAAGACTCGAGGGATAATTGAAAGAGGGGTATTCTGGAGAGCATGTAGGTAAAGAAAGAATAGTTAGCATAAAACACAGTAACCATACTAGCACCAGCAAGGGAATTAAATGAGTAGAAAAGTGCGAACGTAAACCTGGACAGAATCACTAGTGCTAACATTAGTAATAAAGAACACAGTTTAAGCACAAAGGTACGTAAATTAGGCTTAACATAGATACCTTGTCCCAAGCTCTTATCCAATCCAGAATAATCGCCGTAGGAACTAGTCAGAACCAACATCCTAAGTATGAGAGCCATCGATTGGCAGTAAGGGTACATGAAAAAGTTAGCTAAGAATTATGACGTCCTAAACATATAAGATAGTCGAATATGTAAGAACTCGAAGAAAGGAGCTCATGAGCAGTAGAGCCTAGTAAGGAGGAAAGAGAGAAGGTAAAATAGTTAGTCAAATACGATAATAAACATTGGAATAAAATCTAGTATGTATAGCTAAGGAAGTACCTGGTAAGATATGCTTTTTAAGATCATTAAAGTGGTTACATTATATAGAATAGTTGAAGAACTTGAGGAAATACTCAAGTCAAGGGAAAGCGACGGTCATTGATTGTGTTACAATAATGAATAATGGCACCTTAAATTTGAGGCGTAACAAAGATCTAAGTAATATTTAATAATTAGTGTTATCATAAAAAAAGATATAAAGACTGTGAAGAATTAATTCAGTCGGAATGGTTATGGATATATTAGCATGAACATATTATGTTCAGGCAGTACTTTACAATTTAAGTACATGTATTAATTCGAAGGAAACCTAAGCCCAGATAATGAAGAATTGAGTATTTTTAATACACCCTACAAGATGATATATAGTATGAAACAATAGACAGATAGAATTCTATGCATGATACCTTTCATTAAAAATAGCACCTCTTTAAGGAGTCTAGAGACGTAACAGAAACCCCCAGGATTGAACATTTATCTACAAGAATCAAATAGAGTATATCGAAGTAACAAATTCCCAAAAGTCACAATATCAAGTTCTCAGGAAAGATAGTAGGAAGAAAGTAAAGAAAGATAAGAGTAGTAGAGGTTAGATACCTTTAAAAAAAGTTGAACCTAAGAAGGTTAACATCAGATAGGATTCAAGGATGAATCCTATTTAAAGGGGGAGAATTTATAACGACAGATAATCTCGACTATAGTTAAACTACAGGACGGATGTTGCATAATATAAATTATATTGGGAAATAGATACACTCATGAAATAACTTTGGGGACAATCGGTAAATTTCTCGAAATTCCGATACAACACTGTACAAAGTTTCACTTCGGACAACCCATGGAATTCAGATCATAACTTTCTCATAAAAACTCTGAACTACAACTTCTGCGTTGAACTTTTTTCCAAATTTGAAACAGAATTAGGCAAAAAAAATACAACTCAAAAGTTTGGATGAGTAGTAACAGCATACTTATCTAGAGAATTCCACATTTTCTCAAGAATTCTGAGGATAACAACTTTTAATGCTTGGAAGATTGAAGGAGAATCAAGTAGGATAAGGTCCTTCTATAACAAGTTAAGAATGGGGATACCAACTTATAAAGCTTGGAAGATTGAAGGAGAATCAAGTAAGATAAGGTAAAGAATCTTGACCCAAATTTTAAGTTATGGAATATTGATAAAATTATGATATGGTAGTTTTATTAGCATGCTAGTAATTGCATTGAGGTAGATAGCAAACTAAGAAATTGGTTGTATTGAAGGATGATACAAGAATTAAGAATCTTAGGTAATAAGTTTAAGTTAAAATTTATAAGGTAAATGATGTTAAGGTAAAGGTATTTTGAAGTATGAAGAATGAATGTGGTAATTTAAGGAGTTATTTGTGCAAAAGTGTTAGTGTGGAAGTATGGGATGAGTGTTGAGCAAACTAGGCATGGAGAGTTAAATTTAGGCTATGAAATTGGCCTCGCGTCGCGACGCAGAACGTGCACCATCGCGATGGGTACTGGGAATTTTCTCAGGTATGTTTCTGGAATCGTGCACGTTGCAACGTCCAAAAAGATAGTGTTGTGACGTGATGAGTGATAGCAACTACTTGAATAAGTAAATTTAGCCTAATTCCTGTATATATTCCTCAGTCTATTTTCTAATCAAAGTTATCAATTAAAAGTCATTGTAGGAACCACAAATTATGTCAGCAAGCAAATAAATACAAGCAGAATTCCAAATCTGTGAGTGGACCTTTCTTTCCAGAGTTGATTTTACTTATGTGTTTGATACCAGACTTACTTTTTAAAGCACTTAAGGCGTTAACCAGATATTATCTCAATTATTTTAAAGATGAGCATGTTTATAAAAGATGATTTTTATTATATGATGAGTTTTTGAAAGAATAATTTTAGAACTTGAGTTTTATATTTTGCGAGGCATGGGGAAAATCCCACCTCAGTATGTAACTTGATTCAGATATGGAATTGACAGAGAGAACATGTGCACATGTAAAGGACTGGGGGGGACGGCGATACATATCTCCCACAGATCTTAGTTCAGGACTACGGATGATATATGCCCCTATATCCTAGATTCATAGCATGGCGGGTAGCATAGATCTGCACCCCTAGTTCTAGTTTAGTGGCTTGGGGGACGGCGATACGTAACGCCCCAAGACCACTAGTTTTAGGGACATGTAGTGGCATGCTTTGGGGGTCGGCGATACATAATGCCCCAATGTCATGGATTTGCACTCCTGACTCTAGTTAGGCGTATGGGGGACAGTGATACGTAACGCCCCAATGTCATGGATTTGCACTTCTGACTCTAGTTAGGCGTATAAGGGGACAATGATACGTAACACCCCCATGCGTCAGGTTTTTCAGACACAATTTCCAGACACAGTTTTTAGAAATAGATATTTCAGAAATAGTCTTTCAGAAAGCAGATCTTCCAGATACATAATTTTAGAACCAGATTTTTAGAAATAGATTTTTGGAGATAATTTACAGAGAAAATTTTTCTAGAAAGAATGTTGTTTTAAGTAATGTAGGAGTTTTCAGTAAAGATGATTTGAGACGAATTTTGTTTTAGAACCATGAATTTTCAAAAGCATTTTCAGTACCTACTTTTAAAACTGTCCACTCACTTAGATTGTTCAAACGATCTAACTCCCCCACTCCCAGTTTCTTTGTTTTGCTAGCATTCCCGGAGGACGAGCTCGGGAGGATGGATACTAATGGTAGTTAGTAGAGGGTTTGGTCCACCAGGATGAGTCAGAGTTCAATCCAGTGAGAGTCAAGAAATGTTGTGTATCATAATTATGATAAGTGATAATAACATAACTGTAATGCATTGCAATTGTTCATTGTCAGAGTTATAATATGTATTAAGTCGAGTATTAATATGAAAAGTGTTATACAATCATGTTGATAAGTTGTGCATTTGGTCCCATACAAAAGTTTATATATGAAATGAGATCAGTAGTTGCTAGAGAGTCAGAGTCTTAGGGGGATAGGTTGGCCTATTCCCTACCGGTAACATCTCCCGGATTGGGGGATGTTACAGACATAGAGAGTCCTACAATATGAAGTGTACTCATTGAGCACTTGGGTAGCCGATAATGTTTGATGATAAATAATATTTGATATTTGATATTATAATTATTAATTAAAATAAATAAGTATTATTGGATAACATTAATAATTTACTTTGACCTAATTGGATTAATCCAAAATCACACAAGGGTTTTGTTGTAATTTCATAAATATCTCTACCATTTGAGGATATTTTGGTAATTACAAATATGTAATAATATGTGTAGTTGGCTTGATTTAATTGGATTAAATCAAAATGGTAGACATTGAAATAATCCATTGATTAAACTTTATCTTGATTTAATTGGATTAAATCTAAGTGGTAAATAAAAGTGATTAGTCACACCAAATTATACATATTTGGACAAATTGGATTAAGACCACCTAAAAGTTGATTAAGACTTTTATTAATTAAAAATTGCATAAGTTTTTATATAAAAGGCAAGCTTGAGCAAGTTTTTAATCAAGATTGAGTTTAAGAAAGTTAAGCTTAATAAAGCTAAAGCAAGCAAAAATTAGAGATATTAGCCTAAATAAAGAGGTGTTTAGAGAAGCTTGGGAAGTTCTCTATAATATTTCAACAAGAAGAAGAAGATTGGATCTTGGAATCAAGCTTGTTAGCTTTGGAAGTTGAGATTGGATCTTGGAATCAAGCTTGCTAGCTTTGGAAGTTCTCTACAAAATTTCTACAAGGAGAAGAAGATTGGATCTTGGAATCAAGCTTACTAGGCAAGTTTGATCTTCTCTAAAGCTATGTTTTCATTAGTGAGTTATTTTAATTATTCAACACATGTTATACAACTAACATACATGTATTCTAAATACATATATGAATTTGTTTGAATCAAAACACAAACCAATTTAGAATCTCACTATGAAATATCTCATGAACAATTTAGAATCTCACTATGAAATATCTCATGAACAATTCTAGTTCACGCAAAGGTGGTCAAGTGATTCTAGAATGGTAGCCATAGCTCTAAGCTTTAATCTAGAGTTCCAAACTCTTATTAATTGTTCCATGTCCAACATGAACATATTTGTCCTAATTAACAAGCATATTGTCTATATACTTCTTTAAGCTATGTAATCATGCATCCAATACATAATTCATCACTATATGTCTCACTAATGAAAACTCACTAATGAATAACATAACTTAAGAGAAGTTCAAACTTACCTAGTAAGCTTGATGCAAAGATCCAATCTCTTTCTCTTTGTTGAAATGGTTGGAGAACTTCCAAGGTTTGCAAGCTTGACTCCAAGATCCAATCTTGATTCCAATACAAGCAAGCTTCACTCCAAGATCCAATATTGATTTCTCCTAGATGAAATATTGTAAAGACCTCACAAAGCTTCTTTAAACACTTCTCTAACTTAGGCTAATTTCTCCAAGAATTACTTGTATTTAGCTTTCTTAAGCTTAATTAAAACCTTCCTAAAGCTTGCTATTTATAGAAAAGCTTAGGTAATTTTTAATTAATAAAAGTTCTGATCAACTTTTAAGTTGGCTTAATCTAATTTGTCCAAATATGTATAATTAAGAGTGACTAATCACCTTTGTCTACCACTTTGATTTAATCCAGTTAAATCAAGACAAAGATTTGGAAATGGATTAGATAAATATTTGCCACTTTGATTTTATCAAATTAAATCAAGCCAAAAACATCTATAATTACATACTTGTAATAGCCATAGTATCATCAAATGGTATAGATAATTATGAAATTACGACCATATTCTGAAACCAATGACTAGGAATATTTACTTTAAGAATAGTTTATAATAGTAATAGTTATCCCAATGTCACCTAATGTCCAGTGTTACTACAAGACTATTCTAAGGTCGATGTCATACTTAACATATTTATACATCAATCTAATATGCATAATGACAATACCATTAATAAGGTATGAAATGAAAATGCACCAACTCCAACAAAATCCCACTTTCTTAGTGCCAATCTGGATGGTACCGCAGTCCCATATCCTCCACATCTTTGTCGAATAACTTAGGATGTAAGGCCTTTATAAGTGGGTCTTCTATGTTGTCTACTCCTTGAACCTTCAAGACCACTATGTATTTTCATTCAATAATCTCTCTAATTATGCGGTATTTCCTTTCCACGTACTTAGACTTAGAATGCACCCTTGACTCATTAGCTTGCCCAATGGATTCCCTATTATCACAGTATAATGGGATCTAATCCACAATACTAGGCACAACGCCAAGTTCTGTGATAAAATTTCTAATTCATACAGCTTCTTTAGCAGATTCAGAAGCCGCTATAAATTATGCCTCAGTGGTGGAATTAGCTGTTGAGCCTTGCTTTGAACATTGCCAACTAACAACACCACCATTAAGGGTAAAACTGTATATTGATGTAGATTTTCTATCATCTCGATCTCCTTGGAAGTCAGAGTCTGTATAATCCTTAACTTGTAGCTCATCTTCTCCATATATTAGAAACTTATCCCTATTACCCTTAAGATATTTCAGGATATGTTTCATGATTGTCCAATGATCATTACCTGGATCAAATTGATATCGGCTAGTCACACTGACGCCGAAACTGATGTCAGGTCTTGTACATAGCATAACATACATTATGCTTCCAAAACAAGAAGCATATGGCAAGTTAGACATCCTAACATTTTGTTCCTCAGTTTGATGTGTTATTTTCTTTGAAAGATGTATGTCGTATCGGAAATGTACATTTACTGCTTTACAGTTGGTAAAACTGTACCTTTATAACATCTTATCTATGTACTTTAATTACGATAACCCTATAAGCTTCCTAACTCTATACCGATAGGGCCTTATACCTAGTATATAGGAAGCTTCACCCATATCTTTCATGGAGAAGTTCTTGCAAAGGTAGACTTTCACACTTTGCATCAATCCTATATAATTTTCAATGATAAGGATGTCATCTACATACAAGACTAGGAAAACTATCATGCTCTCACTCACTTTCTTATAAACATAAGGTTTATTCCTCATTCTTGATGAATCCAAATAATCTAATTATCTCATCAAACCGACAATTCCAACTTCGAGATGCCTTTTTAAGTTCATAAATTGACTTTTGGAGCTTACAAACCATGTTTGAAATCTCAATAGATACGAAACCATCTGGTTGTTCCATATAGATATCCTCCTCAAAGAATCTATTTATGAGAGCAGTTTTCACATCCATCTGCCATATCTCATAGTCGTGATATGCAGCAATGGCTAAAAGAATCCTAATGGATTTTAACATGGCTACTGGTGAAAAAATTTCCTTATAGTCAATCCCAGGACGTTGAGTGTAATTTTTCGCTACAAGTCAGGCCTAAAAGGTTTCCATATTTCCATCAGGCCCTCGCTTCCTTTTGTAAACCCATTTACAACTAATAGGTTTAACTCCTTCAAGAAGTACAATTAAGTCCCAGACATGATTGTCATGCATAAAATCCATCTCAGATTTCATGGCTTCCTGCCATTTTCCCGAATCGATATCCAATATCGCTTCTTTATAGGTAGTCGGATCTATTTCCTCCAAGAGAAGAAAAACAAGGCTCACATAAGATATTAAAAACAATCTATCAGGAGGCCTTGATATTCTATTCGACTTATGTAGAACTTGTGTTGTAGATCCTTCACCTAGTTGGATATTTAGTTCCATCTCAAGTGCCTTAATGTTGGGATAATTCTCATTAAGTTTAATCCTTTTACAATTCCCACTTTCTCTTAAAAATTCATTTTGAAGAAAAATGGCAAAACAAACAACAAATGCATTTCGTTGGTTAGAATTAAAGAATTGATATCCCATGGAATTATCAGGATATCCAATGAACCTACATTTATACCTCATGGGTGCTAGTTTATCCCGCTACGCAACTCTAATGTATGCAGGACAACCCTAAATCTTTCAATGCCTAAGACTTGGATTTCTATTGAACTATATATGATAGGGGGTCGTAGAAACAACTTTCGATGGAACCCTATTAAGTATGTAGGCAGAAGTAAGTAAATCGTAACTCCAAAGTTAATAAGGAAGATTTGTATAGCTCATCATGGATTGCACCATATCTAATAAAGTATGATTTTTACACTCAGACAAACCATTGTGTTAAGGTGCTCCTGGTGGGCTATATTGGGCAAGAATTTCATTATCCATTAAATAATTTCTAAATTCTTCACTCATGTATTCACTACCTCGATTTGATCGAAGGCATTTAATGAATTTACTAGTTTGTTTTCTACTTCATTTCGGAATATTTTGAACTTGTCAAATGTTTATGACTTATATCTCATCAAATAGTCTCTAGCTTCCAAGCAAGAGACTGTTGCCAATTCAACAACAGAAGCGGAATATATCGCTGCAGCTGAGGCAGCAAAAGAGGCAGTTTGGATCTGTAAATTCCTAATTGGATTAGGAGTAGTTTCGTTAGCAGCTGAGCTCGTTCCTTTGTATTATGACAATAAATGGGCTATAGCGCAGGCTAAGAAACCGCGGTCTCATCAACAATCCAAGCATGTTCTTTGACGTTTCCATCTGATTCGTGAGATCATACATCATGGCGATGTGAAGATCGAGAAGGTCACATCAGATGACAATATTACAGATCCGCTGACGATGGCTATTTCTCAGTAAAAGTTTGAGCGACATGTACATAGTTCAGGTGTTAGATACTTGAGTGATTGGCTATAGGCCAAGTGGGAGATTGTTGGACAATTATGACCCATAGCATCACTATTTGTAAAAGACATTGTGGTTTTTGTACAAATTAACTATGTGACAAAAGAAATTGCTATTTTATCATTTTGTAATGAGATTACTTGAATATATAAATTATAAAAGTCCTTATGATTAGTTTCGGATTAATAAGATATGAGACAATATCAATCCACGTAAGGTTTAATCATTAAATATCATTAGTCGTAGTATTATCGAGACTGGACATCGATAATGCGATATAGACTAGTATTTCACTTGTGCGCGTTATGGAAGCGTAACGACATAGTTCTCATATATTTGGGTATTGGATACTCATTCAAGTGTAATAGGAGGTTCTGTTTACCGATGGTACGGAAATAGCTTTGCTCTAAATAGACCCCTCTGTTGGACAATTACGACCCATAGCGTCACTATTTGTACAGATCATGGTGTTGTTGTACAAATTAACTATGTGACAAAGAAGATTGCACTCTTATCATTTGTGATTAGAACACCTAGATGTATAAATGATAGGAGGTCCCAATGATTTGTTCCTGGATTGAGAATGATATGAGACAATATCAATCCACGAAGGATAAATCATTAAATATCCCTAGTCAGAGTATTATCGATATTGGACATCGATGAATACGTAAAAGACTAGTATTACACTTGTGCGCGTTGTGAGGGCACAACGATATAGATCTCATATATTTGGGTATAGGATACTCATGGAAGTATAATAGGAGGTTGTGTTTCACCGATGGTACGGGAAACAACTTCGCTCTGGATAGACCCCGTCGGAATTCCATTGGTAGTATGACTATGTTTCTATAGAAATCCTAAATCAGGGTAGGTGTATTTTGTCTTAACCTGAGACTTGCACCGCTAATACTTGCGACAATCAATATACTTTAGTTGCGGTCGTCCAGGGCTTTAACATGCTATGTGTACGCCTATGCTGGGTATATTGAGAATCGTAGTGTGTTGGGTGTGATGTCAAGACGGAAGTGTCACTTTAGCCATATGGAGATGATGATCGCGCAGGGATACATAACAGGTTCTCTAAAAAGGTTGCAACCGTCGGGATAATATGACTTGGTCATGATTATCTGATAATAAAGAGACTAGTTGCTCGTCATCCGATATATGCTTCGTACGGGGCAGACACTGTACCGGCCCCAGGCCTTGCATGTGATCATCTGATACTGGATTGAAATACGCAATACTATGTATACTACGCCTGATATAGATCCTTTATTCCTGTAAGGATATTTCTAGAGAATTGGGTAGGCATGGAACTTTTCTAGAAGCCAACATTGTCTTGTAATTCGGTATAAACGTAGTACGAGGTACTTACATATTCGGATAGTCCGACGACCGAATTTACTGCCAAGAGATCTAGGGATCTCATGGGTCACTTCCCGAAGATTCACCGATGACGTATGACTCACACTTTTAATTAATTTGGGATTAATTAGATGAGAGAGAAAATTAATCTGGGATTAATTGTGGAGATATTTTATCTGGGATAAAATATCATGAAAGAGAGAAAACTATTAATTTGGAATTAATCAGCAAATTAATTTGGATAGTAAAACTCGATGAAAATCGGGGTAATACTATTCCAGGCACCGATTCCTTAATGGAACACATATAGTTCATCAAGGATGAAACTATTACCAATAATCTTCGAATACACAAGAACCGCGTAGGTCGGAGAGAGTCAGAAAACAAGCTACGGTATGGGTTTCTGATCTCACCTCATTAAGATGTCAATCTTATTGAGGCATACCAACTAACTACGTATGAGGAAGTGATACAAGGTATCGACTCCCTATTATGGCAAAGTGCCATGAGTCCGAAATGGATTCCATGTATATCAACTATGTTTGGATATTAGTTATTGTACCGCAAGGTATTGTGCCTATTGGTACTATATAAGTCTTCAAGGAAGACATACATGGAAGACAACAGACCAACGTATAAAGCTAGGCTTTCAGCGGAAATGTATCATTATCAACATTGTGTTGATTACGATTCAACCTTTTACCTGTTGCCACGGTAAATCCTTTTGGATAATGCTTGCTAAAGCTGCATGTTTCATTAGTGAAATATGTCAGCTGAAAGGCAAAATCGCTTTCCTGAAAAGGAAATCTTTTGGAGGATGTTTACAACATCCTGACGGTTTTGTTGTACCATAACTAGCAAACAAGGTTTGCAGCTTATTTCGATCCATGTTTGGATTGAAGCAAGCATTAGGTTCTTGGAATTGTCGTTTTGATGTAATCATAATAGTTTATGATTTAATTCAAAACGAAATGATTCTTGTGTATATAAGAGGGTTAGTGGGAGCGCACTGACAGTGGCAGTCCTATAAATAATGATAATGAGTCATTTCTTGGAAATGATATTCCCATAATAAAACAATCGGCGAAAGCTTGGCTTTCGAGAAAACTCTCCGAGAAATCGTACATTGAAAAATGTACGTGACCTGGTGTCTCATATGCTTTGAGCATATGAAGTCACAAACAGGCCAATCCAAGTGATAGTCACTGGATTGATGTTAAAAACATCTGTTAGTATCTTAAAGATCTAAGGATATTGCCTTAAACTATGGAGATGGAGAACTTGAAGTGACTGGGATCACCACTGCAAGTTTCCTAAACCGATAAAACGACCATAAGTCGTAAACGGTACTATACAGTTTGAATAACGGAACATTGAGCTGGAAATCTTCCAAGCAAGATACTATTACCGAATAGACAACAAATGCGGGTTATTACTGCAGCTGAGGCGACAATAGAAGCCTTCTGGGTCGATAAACAAATCTAATTAGATTAAATATAATTCTGTTAGCAGCTGAGCTAGGCGTCAGCATAGGCTAAAGAAATAATGGTCTCATCAACGATCCAGATACATACTTCGATATTCATCTGATTCGTTCGGATCATACATCGTAGCGATGTGATGATCGAATAAATCGCATCAGATGATAACCATGCAAATCTGCTGACGAAAGCCTTTTCTCAGTAGTTTGAGCCAACCATACATACTTCGGGTGTAAGACACTCGAGTGACTGGCTATAGGCCAAATGAGAGATTGTTGGACAATTATGACCCATAGCATCAATATTTGTACAGATCATGGTGTTGTTGTACAAATTAACTATGTGACAAATGAGATTGCACTCTTATCATTTGTGATTAGATCACATAGATGTATAAATGATAGGAGGTCCCAATGATTTGTTCCTGGATTGAGAATGATATGAGACAGTATCAATCCACGAAGGATAAATCATTAAATATCCCTATTCAGAGTATTATCGAGATTGGACATCGATGAATACGTAAAAGACTAGTATTACACTTGTGCGCGTTGTGAGGGCACAACGACATAGTTCTCATATATTTGGGTATATGATACTCATGCAAGTGTAATAGGAGGTTGTGTTTCACTGATGGTACGGGAAACAGCTTCACTCTGGATAGACCCCCTCAGAATTCCATTGGTAGTATGACTATGTGTCTATGGAAATCCGAAATCAGGGTAGGTGTATTTGGTCTTAACCTGAGACTTGCACCGCTAATACTTGCGACAATCAATATACTTTGGTTGCGGTCGTCCAGGGCTTTAACATGCTATGTGTACGCCTATGCTAGGTATATTGAGAATCATAGTGTCTTGGGTGTGATGTCAAGACGGAAGTGTCACTCCAGCCATATGGAGATGATGATCGCGCAGGGATACAGTGTTGGAGTTTAATCAAGTCCACAAGATCACAAACAATGCATAAAAACGACATAAGAACACATCAAAGGAGGTGGCGGAATCAACTCACATTGAATTCGGCTTTGATGTTTGAAGAACAAGGTGCATTTTTGGCTCCCTCCAAGTCACGGCAGTAGCTTCTCCTTGCAGTGGGCTGTGCGGTTTTGGACTGGTTTGGATCCTCCAAGATTCGGCCATGTGAGACTCCATTGAAGCTCCAAGCTTCAAGCTTCCTTGCTCAAGGAGATGCTTCCCTATCACCTATGTATGCCTCCTAGAGTGTGCTAGCACTAATCATCTTCCATGCATCTCGATTTTTCAGTGAAACCAGAAAAAAAATGAAGAAGAAAACGGCAGTGAAGCCGTGAGATGCAGAGGGAAAAAGAGAGGGAAGAGAGAAAAACGTTTGCCTTGCATGTTGGAGAGAGAGAGAGGACCGAATATATGTATAAAGTGAAAAGAAAAAGTAATTTATATTTATTTATTTATTTTCCAAAAATAAATAAAACAAATATATATATTCCAAACCTTTTCATATTCCATCACTTTTACTTATAACTTTAAGTCATATCACATCACTTTTCACATCACTTTTCTATATTCACATCATGTCACTTTAATAAAGTGACAACATGTCATATCACATCACTCAAAGTGACAATTGATTTGACGCATGATGTGACAAACGATTTGACGCTTGATGTGACTCGCGTGCCGCGTTCGAATTCGAAATGCGAACGCGCTCGCAATCACTCTCGGGCTCGGGTTCGCTAATTCCAAATTAACGAATTTTCCGTCGCGTCGCAATTAAATGATTACGCCTAGCGAAATCACTATTCACGTCGTTAACGAATTAATTCTAAATTAATTCGTTCGCCCGAATTAAAATCTAATTTTAATTCCGCGTCAAAATCCAATTTCGATTAATATATCGAATATATTAATTTTACCGATTAATTCCAAATTAATCGTTCTCTCTCTTTAATTAATATTTTATCCCAGATAAAATATCTCCGCAATTAATCCCAGATTAATTTTCTCTCTCATCGAATTAATCCCAGATTAATTCTATCTCTCTTCTAATTAATCCCAGATTAATCAAAGTGCGAGTCATACGTCATCGGTGAATCTTCAGGAAGCGACCCATGAGATCTCTAGATATGTTGGCAGTAAATACGATCGTCGGACTGTCCGAACACGTAAGTACCTCGTACTACGTTTATATCGATTTACAAGACAAGGTTGGCTTCTAGCAAAGCGCCATGCCTACCCAATTCTCCAGAAATATTCTTACAGGAATATATAGATCTGTATCAAGCGTAGTATACCGTAGTATTGTGTATATCGGCCCAGTATCGGATAATCACGTGCTAGGGCTGGGGGTGGATAAGTGTCTCCCCCGTCCGAAGCACATATCGGATGTCTGGTAACATAGTCTCTATAATCGGATATACATGACCTGGTCACAATATCCCGATTGGTTGCGCAACACTCAAGAGCACTAGTACCGTATCCTGCGTGACATCATCTCCAAATGACTGAAGTGACACTTCCATCTTGACATCACACCCAATACACTACGACTCTCTGATAAACCCAGAAGTGGTGTACACAGAACCGGTTAAAGCCCCCTACCACCAAGACCAAAGTTTATCGATTATCGTAAGTATTAGCGATGCAAGTCTCAGGTTAAGACTATACACACCTACCTCGATTTCGGCCTCCCATAGACACATAGTCATAATACCAATGGGATTCCGAGGGGTCTATCCAGAGCGAAGCTGTTTCCCGTACCATCGGTGAAACACGACCTCCTATCGCACTTGCATAAGTATCCAATACTTATATATATGAGAACTATGCCGTTGTGCCCTCACAAACGCGCACAAGTGCAATACTAGCCTATTCCGCATTATCGATGTCCAGTCTCGATAATACTACGGCTAGGGATATTTAATGATTAAACCTTCGGGGACTGATACTGTCTCATATCATTCTCAGTCCAGGTACTAATCATAGGGACCTCTCTCTCATTTATATATCTATGGTGATCTAATCACAAATGATGAGAGTGCAATTTCCTTGTCACATAGTTAATTTGCTACAACAACACAATGATCTGTGCAAATAGTGACGCTATGGGTCATTTTGTCCAACATACAGAACTGGTTCTCTAAAAAGGTTGCAACCGTCGGGATAATATGACTTGGTCATGATTATCCGATAATAAAGAGACTAGTTGCTCGTCATCTGATATATGCTTCGTACGAGGCAGACACTGTAGCAGCTTAGTCCTTGCATGTGATCATCTGATACTAGACAGAAATACGCAATACTACGTATACTACGCCTGATATAGATCCTTTATTCCTGTAATGATATTTCTGGAGAATTGGGTAGGCATGGCGATTTGCTAGAAGCCAAGTTGTCTTGTAATTCGGTATAAACGTAGTACGTGGTACTTACGTGTTCGGATAGTCCGACGACCGAATTTACTGCCAACATATCCGGGGATCTCATGGGTCGCTTCCCGAAGATTCACCGATGACGTATGACTCGCACTTTTAATTAATCTGGGATTAATTAGATGAGAGAGAAAATTAATCTGGGATTAATTGCGGAGATATTTTATCTGGGATAAAATATCTTGAAAGAGAGAAAACGATTAATTTGGAAATAATCGGCAAATTAATATATTTAATATATTAAATGAGATTGGATTTCGACGCGGAATTAAAATTAGATTTTAATTCGGGCGAATGAGTTAATTTAGAGTTAATTCGTTAGCGACGTGAATAGTGACTTTGCTATTTGTAATCATTTAATTACGTCGCAACAGAAAATTCGTTAATTTGGAATTAGCGAACCCGAGCCCGGGATTGCTTGCGAGCGCACTTGCATTTCGAATTCAAGTGCGGCACGTTAGTCAAATCAAGTGTCAAATCGCTAGTAGCATCAAGCGTCAAATCATTAGTCACTTTGAGTGATGTGACAACTTGTCACTTGATTGATTGATTGATTGATTGATGTTAGTGGTTGGCATTTATGGCTTTTTATTGTTTGACTTTTTTAAAGCCAAAATTTGGTATATGTTTTTGGAAAATGAATTACCAAAAACCAATCACACATTTCATCTCTCTCACTCTCCTTTCTTCTCTCATCTCACGCCCAAAGAGGGCCATTTTTCTTCTGTCTTGGCAGTGAACTGCCGTGAGTCAAGAAGGAAAAGGGAAGCAAAAAAGTCACGATTTTGTGGCAAAATCGGGAGTGCTAGCACACTACGAAGTCATGCGAAGGTGATAGGGAAGTCCACCCGTGAGCTTGGAATCGTTTGACGAAGTTTGAAGCTTGATTCTTGAAGCTTGAAGCTTGAAGCTTGAAGCCGAAGTGGAGGAGGCCAAAACTACAGTTTGCCATGAGCAGTAAGGAGGGCAGTGAAGATTTTTGGTACCTCGCGCGTCGCTCAACCCATCGATGTGAGTATTCCGCAACTCCTCATATATATTCACTTATGTTTCATGCTTGTTTATTGATCCTCGGGACCTTAGCAAACTAAAACACCCTCGGAATCCCATTGGTAGTGTAACTATGTGTCTATGGGAATCCGAATTAGGGTAGGTGTATTTGGTCTTAACCTAAGCCTTGCATCGGTAATACTTGCGACAATCAGTACGTTTTGGTTTTGGTCGTCCGGGACTTTAACAGGTTTTGTATACGCCTCTTCTGGGTTTATTGAGAATCGTAGTGTATTGGGTGTGATGTCAAGATGGAAGTGTCACTTCAGTCATATGGAGATGATGATCACGTAGGATACAGAACTGGTTCTCTAATATGTTGCAACTATAGGGATAATATGACAAGGTCATGATTATCCGATTAAAGAGACTAGTTTCTAGTGATCCGATATATTCTTCGTACGAGGCAGACACAATTCCAGCCCCAGGCCTAACATGTGACCTCTGATTCTGGATCGTAATACGCAATACTTATTATAGTACGCTTGATAAAGATTATGTATTCCTTCAAATAATATTTCTGGAGAATTGGGTAGGCACGATGCTTTGCTAGAAGCCAACCATGTCTTGTAAATCGGTAAGAACGTGTTACGAGGTATGCACGTATTCAGATAGTTCGACGACCGGATTTACTGTCAACATATCCAGGAATCTCATGGGTCGCTTCCCAAAGATTCACCGATGACATTTGACTCGAACATAATTATTTTGGGATTATTATGAGAGAGGGAAAATTAATCTAGGAGTAATTGGAGCAAAAATTTATCTGGGATAAAATTCGGATAGAAGAGAGAGAACGATTAATTTGGAATTAATCGATTAAATAATATATCGATATATTAATTGAATTAGTTTTCAATGCGGAATTAAAATTGGATTTTAATTCGGGCAAATGAATTAATATAGAATTAATTCGTAAGCGACTTTAATAATAATTTTGCAAGACATAATTATTTAATTAAATTATATTTAATTATGTCGAAACGGAAAATTCATTAATTCGGAATTAAACAAACCCGGGCCCGAGCGAAGTTGCGTGTTGGATTGTTCGACTTAAATTCAGAATTTACAAGTGGTGGGACCCACTTGACTTACATCAACTAGTTTGACTAGTGATGGAAGTGGTTAAGGTTGAGTGAAAGAATTGGATTGCTTTTTCAACACACAATCAAAATCCAACACACTTTGTTTTTTAATTATTTGGAATGACATATACCAACTTGGATTTGGTAAATGAAAATTGATTTTAGAAATCAAATACACAAAAACATAAACACTCTTCTCTCTCCCTCCTCATTGTCGTGACTTCCTCTCCCATTCTTAGAGTTTTTGTTGCAAAAATTCAAATGAGCTAGCACTTCAAATAGTGAATCAAGGTGATAGGGAAACCAATTCATTGAGTTTGGAACACAAAGAAAGCTTGGAGCTCTCAACATACATCAAAGTTTTTGAAATCTCAACATCCGATCAATGTAAGTCTTCCGCAACTTCTTTGAATATTCACACACCGAATCATGATTAGAGATCCTTGGCATGTTCTAGGAACACTAACAATGGTATTAGAGAGCCTTTTCTAAGCATGATTTAGTTTAGGGTTTATAAACTTTATTTGGGAATTTTATGCTTGGAGTATGATTTTTCAAAATTGTTTGTTGGATGTGGTGGATGATGATGAATTGGATTTATGCATCTTTTAAAATTTGAGAAAAATTGATTGGATTATTTTTCCCTAAAATTTCCCTAATTGCGAACATGAAACCTAGGACTACTCATGGTGATTTTTTGAGTTTAGACCATTGGATGTGTTTTAAAGCATGAGATAAATTGATTGTTGATTTAATGGATTGAAATCAAATTGATTGTAATTTTATGGCCTAGTGATGTGAGACTTAGCATGTGAAATTGATTGATTTTTTGCTTTAATTGTGTTGGACATGAATTAAATATATTAAAGCATTATTAATTAGTTTAATTGATGTTTGGAAATATTGTTTAAAACTAATTAATTATGGCTATTACACTTTAATTAAAATTAATGTGAATAATTTGGAATTTTATATTAATTAAAATTAGTCTTTAATTTAATTGAGCTAATATTGTTGTATTTGGGCTTCATGGGCGTGGTTGGCCAAGCTTGGTAGGACAATTGGATTGGATCCAAATTGGGCCTAAAACCATTCCACAAAGTCCAAATATAATAATTGGGCCTTTAATAATTTAATTGGAACTAATGGGCCTAAATTGATTTTTGACAAAAATGGTGATTCCTTATTGGTCATTGGCATCTTGGATTGGATCCATAATTTCCAAAGCCCATGCCTTAAGAATTAATTAAAAGCCCATTGGACTTTAATTAAATTGACATTGGATGTTAATTGGGCCTTTGAGACCCATTTAGATTGGATTTAGAATCTAAGTCTAAAAGGCATTAAAATAAGTGTAATTATTTAATTTGGATTTAAATATAAATTAGTATTGGATACAAATTAAATTGGATTTACAAATGTAGTTCGATATAATTCAAGAATATGTATTATGAGTATTTATTCTTAAACGAGTTGGACTTGCGCAAATCAAATCGTTGTTTGAACATTGAATGGTCATTAATTCAAGATTAATTAATTGGATGTATTGTATGAATAATGTATATCAGATGGATTATGGTTCTTGTCGTGAGTAGTGTTGGTTAATTCTAAGGTCCCAAGATCAATCAAGACATGAAAAATGCGTGAATACACCAACGAAGATAGCGGAATACTTACATTGATCGGTTATGTCGATTTGAAGACGAATCATGCGCAAAAAACGCACTGCTTGGTAAGCTTACTGCAACCAGTCCATGCTCACTGTCTTGGCAGTTTCGGGTCTCAAAACGAAGCTCCAAACTCCATCGGATGGGTCCCGCCTCATGGGTGAACCCCCCTCCTCCACCTTCGCAAAACTTGAAAGTGTGCTAGCACTTGATTTCTCACCATGAGAAACCACTCTTGCTTCCCTTATTCACGCCCAAACTGGTTCAAAACCAGTGAAGAATGGCCACCATTGCCGTGAGAGGAAGAGAGAATTTGAGAGAGATAAAATTGTGTATTAAGTTGTTAAAATGATTTACCAAAAATCAATTTATATTTATGCCATAATTTTCATTAAATTAATAATAAAATTATGACACAAAACATGCAATGGCTTAGAGTGTAAAACACTCAATTTCCATGCAATAACATTGAGTGAATTGTACACTATCTACATGCAATGACATTGAGTGCAATGTACACAATCTACATGCAAAGCATTAGAAGACATGTGTCATGTGGGCCCCACACGTTTCCAAATGAAAGTGGGCCCACGTGCACTCACGCGTTCGGGTTCGATATTTCCGAAATATCGAGCTTACTTCGCGACGTTAATTCAATCGATTTAAATAAAAAATTGCGCCTAGGCGAAATTATATACGTCGCTAACGAATTAATTCTAAATTAACTCGTTTACCCGAATTAAAATCTGATTTTAATTCGCGTCGAAATCTAATTTCGTCTAATATATCGAATATTATTAAATCGATTAATTCCGAATTAATCGTTCTCTCTCTTTAGACGACATTTTATCCCGGATAAAACATCTCCGTTATTAATCCTAGATTAATTTCTCTCTCTTCTATTATAATCCCAGATTATTTAAGAGTGCAAGTTGTGCGTCATCGGTGGATTATCGGGAAGCGACCCATGAGATCCCCGGATAATCTGGCAGTAAA
>SKCR01005477.1:0-25795 GCA_019454045.1 Zanthoxylum bungeanum | reverse complement strand
TCACCAAGATGTGAAGAATCAAGGGAACACTCTCCTTTCAAAATACCATCTATGTGAGATTGTTTCTTTTTATGAGACCCTTTTTGGTCCTCAGCATGGTCAGCATGATTTTGATAGGGCGGTCCTTCGTTCTGCTATTACTAGACATGTGACTGCTGAGCAGAGTGTGGCTCTTTCTCAGGAGGTTTCGGATGAGGAGATTAAGGCTGTCTTGTTCGGGTTGAAGGACAATAAAGCTCCAGGTCCAGATGGGTTTAATTCGGGCTTCTTTAAGCAGTGTTGGAATATTGTGGGGAATGATGTCCTATGTGCTATTCACTCATTCTTTTCTTCTGGGCGTCTTTGAGGCAGGTTAATGCTACTTCCATTGCTCTTATTCCTAAGATTCCTAATCCTTCCCAGTGTAAGGATTTTAGGCCTATTTCTTGTTGTAATACTATTTACAAGTGCATTGCTAAGCTGATTGCGAATAGAATCAAGATTATCCTCCCTTCAGTAATCAGTCATAATCAATCTGCTTTTGTCACGGGAAGGCGCATTAGCGACAATATTCTTTTGTGTCAGGAATTGGTTCGGAATTATCACCGGAATGGCAGTTCTCCGAGATGTGCTCTTAAGATTGACTTGATGAAAGCTTATGACACTGTTCGTTGGGATTTCCTGGTTGAAGTTCTGCGGACAGTTGGTATTCCAGAGAGGAAGGTGGGTTGGATTCAGGAGTGTATGACTACTACTAGATTCTCTGTCTCTATTAATGGTGAGCTGCATGGTTTCTTCCCTGGGGGTCGGGGATTACGACAAGGCGATCCCATGTCTCCTTATCTATTTGATTTGGCTATGGAAGTGTTGTCAGGTCTTCTTCGTAATATGGCTACTAATCCGGGTTTCCAGTTCCACTGGCGGTGTTCTAAGGACCGTCTTACTCATCTTTGCTTTGCGGATGACCTTATGATTTTCTGTAAAGCTGAAGCATCCTCTGTCTCCTTGATCAAGGAATGCCTTGGGCAGTTCAGTGGTTATCAGGTCTAACCCCGAACCCAGATAAAAGTCAATTCTTCTCTTCTGGTATCTCTCCTACCCTTCTAGGCCACTTGTGTCACGTTTTGGGTTTCCAAGTTGGGAATCTTCCAGTGAGGAATCTGGGAGTCCCGTTGATCTCTACTAGATTCAGGGCCTCTGATTGTGCTTCTCTTGTGGATCGTATTATTCTGCGTGCCAAGAGTTGGAGTAGTAAGTTTCTCTCTTATGCAGGTCGGCTTTAGCTTATTAAGTCAGTTTTGTTCTCCATTCAAGTTTATTGGTCTTCTTTATTTATTCTTCCTAAGTCTGTTGTGAGGAAGGTGGAGACGATTCTTCGCTCTTTTCTTTGGAAGGGTAGTGCGCTCACCTCTTCTGGGGCGAGAGTGGCTTGGAGCAAAGTTTGTTTACCTCTTCAGGAGGGTGGGCTGGGGATAAAGAGTTTGGATTCTTGGAATAGAGCGGCTATTGTTAAACATATTTGGTTTCTTTGTTCTGGCCAGGTTTCCTCATGGTCGAGTTGGGTTCACTCTTATTTGTTGCGGGGGAGAAGTTTTTGGGAGGTCCCTTGTCCTTCAGATTGCTCTTGGAGTTGGCGTAAGATCTTGGAGCTTCGTTCTTGGTCCCGTCGGCGGATGAGAGTGAGGATTGGTAATGGTGAGAAGACATTACTGTGGTTTGATTATTGGCATCCTGTTGGCCCGATTGTGGACACGTTGGGCGAGAGAGTGATTTATGATTCTAGCTTGGATAGAATGGCTACAGTTGCATCCATTATCGCCGATTCTGCTTGGCAATGGCCCCCATCTAGATCTGCTGCTCTTATTGATTTGGCTCAGTCTCATCTTCCGTCTCCTTCTAGTTTGAGGGAGGATATGCTGGTTTGGGAGGAGGATACAAATGGAAGATTCTCTGTGGATAGTGCCTGGAATGCTATGAGGTCAAGGAAACCCCAGTTGCATTGGTCTCGAGTTGTTTGGTTCCGGAAGGCAATCCCTCGTCATTCCTTTCTTCTTTGGATGTCTATTCAGGGTGGCCTTTGTACTCAGGACAGTCTGATGAGATTTGGCATCTCTGTGCCTGCTCACGGTGTATTCTCTGTGGTTGTTCGAGTGAGGATATTGATCATCTTTTCTTCCAGTGCCTCTATTCTTCAAGGGTCTGGTCGTCTGTGCTGGCCATGTGTGGGTTAGATTGGAGTCGCCGAGATTGGTGTCAGACTGTTGGGTGGGTTTGTCAGTTCTCCGGAGCCTTTTTATGTCATCTTCTGGTTCGTCTGTCTTTTGCAGCGTCAGTCTACCATATTTGGAGGGAGAGGAATGCTCGTACTCATGATTTGCCTCTTCGGCCTGTTTCTGCTCTTCTTTATGATATTGCTTTTGATGTTCGGAATCGTGTTAGCTCCTTACGAAAGGTAAATCCATCTTATGACAATAAATGGCTTCACCTTTCGTGGCACCTTCCCGATGACATCTTTTGTTGATTCTTTTGTAGCATTTTGGCTTTGTAGCCTTTTGGCTTTTTTCTAGGAGGGCCTGTCCTCTCTAGTCCTTGGGGTATGCCCCTTTGCTCTTTGTATAGTTTTCTTTGGTTATAATACTTACCTTATCCAAAAAAATGTAATCAATCATATTATTTGTATCCCTGCGTCTATCTGTTTGATGTGTTCATAAGATGGTATTCAAGCATGATTAGGTCATTAGTATGTTACTAGGTTCTTAGGCATGATTTAGCATATTTGGTTGTTTATTTTCAAGCATGATTAATCGTTTTGTTTTGCGTTTGGAATTTGCATTATGTTTAGGTTGTTCTTTGTTTTCCGCATTATATGATCGAAGCATGTTCATGAGATTTCCGTGTGCTATTGCATGTTTGCCGTTGTGATGATTACTTTCATGCATGTGAACTTAGAAGCATAATTATCCTTGGAAATATGTTGCTTAGGCTTGGTTAGATTATTGCACAAATCATTTTATTACAAGTGGCATAAGTAAGGGACCATTCCGAACCCAACGGTTTGAGGTCTTCCCTTGCGAGGGGTGAGTGCGGCCTTAAATCTTTGTCTCGGTTTACACCGGGTGGCGACTCCATTATTCTCCGGTTTAGTCCTCCGCGGGCTACTCCGTACTCCCAACCGGGCCGCGAGCCCGGGACATCATGTGTTGCCCAGTTCCTATGTTCCCACACTGACACTGCAAAAGACAGCCGAACAAGAAGATGACGTAAAGAGGCGTCAGTAAACTGACACATCCACTCAACAGTCTGAAGCCAATCCCGGCATCTCCAATCTAACCCACACATAGCCAGCACAGTCGACCAGACCCTCGAAGAGAAGAAGCAATGGAAGAAAAGATGATCAATGTCTTCACTTGAACAACCACAGAGAATACAACGTGAGCAAGCAGAGATACCGAACCTCATCAAACTATCATGAGTACAAAGGCCTTCCTGAATAGACATCCAAAGCAAAAAGGAATGGCGGGGAATGGCCTTCCGGAACCAAACAACTAGAGACTAATGCAACAAGGTTCCCCTTGTCCTCATGGCATTCCAGGCACTATCCACAGAAAATCTCCCACTCCTATCATCCTCCCAAACCAGCTCATCCTCCCTCATACTAGAAGGATTCGGAAGATGGGACCGAGCCAAATCAACAAGGGCAGTAGACCTAGATGAGGGCCATCGCCAAGAAGAATCAGAGATAATGGAATCAACTGTAGCCATCCTATCCAAGCCAGAGTCATAAATCACTCTCTCACCCAACGTGTCCACAATCGGACCCATAGGATGCCAAAAATCAAACCACAATAAAGTCTTATCACCATTCCCAATCCTAACTCTCAACCGCCACCGGGACCAAGAACGAAGCTCCAAAATCTTACGCCAACTCCAAGAGCAATCTGTAGGACAAGGTACCTCCCAAAAACTTCTCCCCCTCAACAAATAAGAGTGAACCCAATTCGACCAAGAAGAAACCTGGCCAGAACAAAGAAACCAAATGTGCTTAACAATAGCCGCTATATTCCAAGTATCCAATCTCTTAATCCCCAGCCCGCCCTCATTTAGAGGTAGACAAACTCTACTCCAAGCCACTCTCGCCCCAAAAGAGGTGAGTGCGCTACCCTTCCAAAGGAAAGAACGGAGAATCATCTCCACCTTCCTAATAACAGACTTAGGAAGAATAAATAAAGAAGACCAATAAACTTGAATGGAGAACAAAATAGACTTAATGAGCTGAAGCTGCCCCGCATAAGTGAGAAACTTACTACTCCAACTCTTAGCATGCATGACAATACGATCCACAAGAGAAACACAATCTGAGGCCCGGAGTTTAGTTTAGTAGAAATCAAAGGGACTCCCAAATACCGCACTGGAAGAATCCCTACTTGGAACCCCAAAACATGACGCAGCTGGCCCTGAAGGGTAGAAGAGATACCAGAGGAGGAAAAAATGACTTTTAGCTGGATTCGGGATTAAACCTGATAAACCACTGAACTGCCCGAGACAATCCTTGATCAAGGAAACCGAGGATGCATCCGCTTTATAAAAAATCATAAGGTCATCCGCAAAGCAAAGATGAGTGAGACGGTCCTTAGAACACCGCCAGTGGAACTTGAAACCCTGATTAAGAGCCATTTTATGAAGTAAACCTGACAGAACTTCCATAGCCAAACAAAGAGATAAAGAGACATAGGATCACCTTGTCGCAACGCGCGACCCCCCAGAGAAAAAACCATGCAACTCTCCAATTAATAGACACATAAAACCTAGTAGAAGTCATACACTCCTGAATCCAACCCACCATCCTTTCTGGAATACCAACAGTCCGCAAAACCTCAACCAAAAAGTCCAACGAACAGTGTCATAAGCTTTCATCAAGTCAATCTTAAGAGGCACATCTCGGGGAACCACCAGTCCGATGATAATTCCGAACTAATTCCTGACACAAGAATATTTTCAAGTTTGAATCGACTTATCTAAGTTTTGGCAAACTTAGTGGCGTCTCCATTGCTAGAAAAACACTACAAGGATTCATCTTAAAGGTTCTCAAGGGCAAGTTCTTTGTGGGTCTTCTTCGTGGCCTTGGAAGGGTTTTGTTTCCACAAAATCAAATTCGCAGTTCTTGGGGTTCTGTCTGTTGCTTGGGGTTTGCTTGGATTTCGAATCCAAGTGGGTTTCTTGTCATTTGGTATCTAGAGCTCAGGGTCTGAAATCAGACCCTGACCAGTAACCTCTGAAATCAGACCCTGACTAGTAGCCTCTGAAATCAGGACCCTGAAAAGTAACCTCTGAAATCAGACACTGACCAGTAGCTTCTGAAATCGAACCCTGACCAAAAGCCTCGCCATCCTGAAATCAGACCCTGAAATCAGCCTCTGAAATCAGAACCTAAATCAGCCTCTGAAATCATAACCTTAATCAGCCTCTGAAATAAAAACCTTATTCAGCTACTGAATAATGAAAATCAGAACCTAAACAGCTTCTGAAGTTATCAAAAAAAAAATGGACTTGAGTGATAGTGATCCTTGAGCAGGAAAAAAAAAGTGAAATTTTTTGGTTGAATTAGTTTGTTCCATATTATCATTTGGGTGTCGTGAAGGGTATTCCATCAAAATTTATATAGCGGGTGCCAAATTTTCTCCGAAATTGCATACGACCGCGAATTTGCATGCTTATTTTTTTCCATTGTGCCTAATTGTTCACTTCTTTATTCCAAATACTATAGTTTAAGTATTAGTGATTGAGTTTCGTCGTTGCTATTCCTGTTCGCATTAATTGTTCACTTCTTTTTTTTTCTTCTCTTTTTTTTTTTCTTTTTTTTCCTTTTTTTTCTTCTTTTTTTGGGCCCACCATGGTCTTTCTATCCCTGCCGTAAATTTCTCGTTTCTCAGTTTCCTTTTCCCCAATATCCATGTTTGCTAAACTCTTCTTTGACAAGTCTTTTTTTTTTCATAACCCAACGGATATCTATGATGGCTTTTAAGACACGGTGGGTATTGGGTTGGACCAAATACTGAATGACTCACATATGATTCCTAATAGTTGGAAGTACACACCACTGTCAACATGAATCTCTCTGAGTCAAGTAGCATATGTGATCCCTTTGACTATAGGATAGCTTAATTTTGTGTGAGATCCTCCACCACTTTGATGCACATGTATGTTTATAAATCTTTCATGGTTGTCCTTTAGATGTTCGTTGGGTGGGACCGATACACTATTAATCAAGTACGAATCAAGATAGAATCCTATGGCCATATTTGTACATACGGGGTTTTAGGTATCATGTAAGTTAGTCATGATTCTTTAAAGCTTTGGCCAAAGTCGATCACCTAGGGTGGCTTCACATCAGTTCTGAGAATTGTGGACATACGACCTGAGAGTCCGCCTTGAAAACTTAACGGTGTATTTATGTTTCCTGAGCCAAACTCAGATATCCTACGATGGATTGATGTTAAATATATGTGATGACCTCTACTTGTAAGTTAGAAAGGTCATTTGTATTCTTCGCGCATTCTGAGTTGGCCGAATTGCCACATATTAGCTAGGCTTATAGACGAACATGTCTCAAACCTAGCGCGTCCCACTATGCAGTGTTACTCATTGCGCACTTGGGTAGCCGATATAATAACAGCTCCTATTCGATATTATGCTTATCTCTCCTTCGTGTACCTGGATCTCTTTGGTCTTCTACCAAATTGATTCTCTCTTCTCAGATCTGGGCTTTTACTAAAGTTATTTTCCCCAAAAACCTAAACCTAGATCTGTTTTCAATTCGCCACCCTTTCTTTTTGCCTAGACCGCATCTCCCTCTTATCCCTTCATCTCAGATCTTCCATTTTCGATCTGGTTTCCCTTTTCCGTCCCCCCCCCCACCTTTCGTCTTCGCGTTCTGCCCTTTCCTTTTCCTTTTCCCCTTTCTTTTTGTCTCTTCCCATGGCTTCGTCTTCAGGTGTTCCGTTTGTGGGCCTCGCCTCCCTGGAATTGGCCGTAAGGCAATCAGGGCTGTCTTGGTGTCCGCCCCTGCCTCGCCTCCTCTGTCAGTCCCGGCGCCGTCGTTGTGTGTGTTGTCCTGTTGATGGCCCTGTGGGCTGTTCTAGTCAGCATGGATTTGGTCCTTCCCCTGTGGCTGTTTGCGAAATTGAGAGTATTGGTGTAGGTGCCACGGGTAATGTATTGGGCAGTGAGGCTGTAGGTGAAGTGAAGTGTTTGTTGGAGGAGAATTTGGATTTAGTTCCAGGGGCTGCTTGTGCCATTGAATGTGTGCCGAGTCCTGTTGGGGATAGTGGTCATGCTGGTTGTCTGGTTAGAAGAGCTGTTGATGGCCTGACCTCTGGTAATGGCGTTATAACTGGGGCTGATAATGCTGTTTGTGTATCTGGGTTTGTTGATGCAGGGGATTCTGTGGGAAGGTTGGTTTCTAATCCAGTGGCAGTGAAGACTGGACTGGAGAGTGGTGAGGTTGTTCTTGGCTCTGGTCGTAGTAGTCTGCCTGAGTTGGGCGTTCCTTCTAACTCTGCAAATGCTACCTGTGTTCCTGGAATTAGTATTGGCATAGATGGTGTTACTGAACATGGATCTGGTATGATGAATGATAGGGCTATGGGGCAGAATCTTGCCCAATTATCTGGTAGAAGTTTGACGGGTGTTGCCTTGGGTGCGTGTCAGGATGCTAGGCCTGCAGTTCCGGTAGTAGAAGGTGGGGGTTTACTGGTGGCCCTAAAAGTTATGCCACAGCACTGAATGGTGCTATTGGAGTTGACAATCTCGATTCGTCTTTTGCTTCCACAGCTTTACATTATGTCAAACCTGATATTATTGATGGTAAAGTTGTTGTATGCCCTCCAGCAGAAGTTTTGGAAGAAGGGAGTGTGTACTGGCAGAATACTTTAGTTGGTTATTTTGTGGGAAAACGTCTACCCTTCCAAACTGTCAATTCTATTGCACACAAGTTATGGGGAAGGATGGGTTTGTTAGAAGTCCTTACGTCCGAGAATGGTTTCTTTTTGTTTAGATTCAATAGCCTTCAAGAGGCTGGTGTGGTGTTGGATGGAGCCCCTTGGCATATGGCTAATAGGCCGTTGGTTTTAAAACTTTGGCATTCTAATTTATCTTTGACTAAGGAGGATTTGTTCAAGGTCCCGGTCTGGCTCAAACTGTTTGACCTTCCTTTTTCTTTATGGACGGCGAAAGGGATTAGCTGTGTGGCAAGTGCAGTTGGGAAACCTCTCAATGTTGACTATATTACCCAGTCCAGGAAACGTCTCAGCTTTGCTCGTGTTTGTGTTGAGATTGATGCTCGGAGCCCCCTTATCGAGGAGATTGTGTTCCAACACCCTAATGGCACTAGGGTTCCTATTAGGGTTGAGTTTGAATGGGTTCCTGTGAAATGTTCCACTTGTGAAGTTTTTGGGCACTCGGTGAATTCGTGCCCCAGAAAGGCACCTAGTAAGGAGATTAAAAGTTTTCCTCAGCCTGCTATTCCTAAGCCACATCCTCCGAATAAGGATGCTCCTTTTGATTCTGCTAAGGCTCAGGAGGGGGCTTGGATCCCGGTCACTAAAAATAAGAAAGGTAAGGGTACTTCTTTGAACCATCATGTTAGTTCGAGTGATGTGGTGCCTCTGATTGCTGAGAGAATTTTGTTTTGGGTGAGGGTTCTTCTAATGGGTTGAATCCGACTTTGGTTACTCATTCTCTGCCTGTGATTTCTTCTGAGACTGCTTCTATGGTGATAGATGGTAATTTGAAAGGGGAAAACTCCATTGACTCTTCACAACTTGGTGAGGATCTTCCTTATACTGAGGTAAATGAGTGCTCGCCGTCTGCAGTTTATGATTCGCCTACTCCGTTGGTTAACAGTTTGGCTATTAAGGCTGTTGACTCCCTGGAATCTAAGAAATTGACTTATGGTAACAAATCCAAAAAGGGTTCAGGTGGGAAAAGGAGTCAGAAGTGGAAGTCTTCTGGGGGGGGTCGTCGACGTTGATTTGTGGGTTTGGCCTTTTTTCATCTGTTTTAATGATTTTTGGTTGTTGGAATATTAGAGGTCTCAATGACCCTTTAAAACATGCTGAAGTCAGGAGGTTTTTTAGTGAGGAGAAGCTCTCGTTGTGTGGTTTAGTTGAAACCAAGGTTAAGGAGGTTAATCTTATGAATGTCTCTCGTGCGATTAATCCTTCTTGGAAGTTTTTTTGCCATTCTGATATTAGTCCGTTTGGTCGTATCTGGGTTTGTTGGAATCCTAGTGATGTTGTTGTTAGCATTATTCAGTCTTCAGCTCAAGCTATTCACTGCGTGTGTGTGACTCCTATTTCTGGGGTTTGGAATTGTGTAGTTTCAGTGGTTTATGGTGAGTGTGATTACGAGAAGCGGCGAGAACTTTGGGCTGACCTGCTTAATTGTGGTAGTATGGTTGATGATTCCCCATGGCTTGTTTTAGGTGATTTCAATGCTATCCGTTCTCCGTTTGAGCATAGTGGTGGATCTGTGGCTTGGCCAGCTTGGAAAGATGACTTGGGTTGCTGTTTGGGTCAAGCTGGCTTGGATGATCTGCAGTATTCTGGGTGTAAGTTTACTTGGTTTAATAAGCAGATTCAGTCTCCTATTTGGCGCAAGTTGGACCGTGTTCTGGTAAATCCTTCTTGGGAGTGTATTTTCCCGGGTTCTTCTGCCCGCTTTCTTCCTTCCCGGATTTCTGATCACTCTCCTATGGTTGTTAAGCTTGCAGAGCTCCCTAAAAGGAAAATTCCCTTTAAATTCTTTCAGTTTTGGGTGGATCATCCTGATTTTCTTTCTGTTGTGGCTAGGGCTTGGGATATTGATGTTCATGGTACTCCAATGTTCCGGTTATGTTGTAAGCTAAAGAATGTTAAAGCAGCTTTGAAGAAATTTAATGTTGAGCATTTCTCTAAAATTTCTTGTCGTGTTTTGGAGATCAGGAAGGAGTTGGATAGAGTTCAATGTGCTTTACAGGACTTCCCCAGTGACCCTGCTCTGTTAGCTGAGGAAGCTCGTCTTTCAGTGAGTTATGGTGATTTGAGTCGGGCTGAAGAAGGCTTTAATAGACAGAAATCTCGTGTTCAGTGGCTTAACCTTGGGGATCAGAATTCTAAGTTCTTCTTTACCGCTATGAAGAGTTTTCATGGCCGTAGTAAGGTTACTTCTATTACTAAAGAGGATGGTACCCGAGTGGAGGAAGATGCTTTGGTTAGAGATGAGATTGTTTCTTTTTTTGAGTCCCTTTTTGGTCCTCAGCATCGTCAGCAGGATTTTGATAGGGTGATCCATTTGTTAGAGGTGACTCCATTCTGCTATTACTAGACATGTGACTGAGGAGCAGAGTATGGCTCTTTCTCGTGAGGTTGAGGATGAGGAGATTAAGGCTGTTTTGTTCGGGCTGGCATGAAAGACAATAAAGCTCCAGGTCCGGATGGGTTTAATTCGGGTTTCTTTAAGAAGTGTTGGAATATTGTGGGGGATGATGTCTTATGTGCTATTCATTCATTCTTTTCTTCTGGACGTCTTTTGAGGCAGGTAAATGCTACATCCATTGCTCTGATTCCTAAGATTCCTAACCCTTCCCAGGTTAAGGATTATAGGCCCATTTCTTGCTGTAACACCATTTACAAGTGCATTGCTAAGCTGATTGCGAACAGAATTAAGGTCATTCTCCCTTCAGTGATCAGTCAGAATCAATCTGCTTTTGTCGAGGGAAGGCGTATTAGCGACAATATTCTCTTATGTCAGGAATTGGTTCGGAATTATCACCGGAATGGCGGTTCCCCGAGGTGTGCTCTTAAGATAGACTTGATGAAAGCTTATGACACTGTTCGTTGGGATTTTTTGGTTGAGGTTCTGAGGACTGTTGGTATTCCTGAGAGGATGGTGGGTTGGATTCAGGAGAGTGTATGACTACTACGAGATTCTCTGTTTCTATTAATGGTGAGCTGCATGGTTTTTTCTCTGGGGGTCGTGGGTTGCGACAAGGTGATCCTATGTCTCCTTATCTTTTTGTTTTGGCTATGGAAGTTTTATCAGGCCTTCTTCGTAATATGGCTACTGATCCGGGTTTCCAGTTCCACTGGCGGTGTTCAAAGGACCGTCTTACTCATCTCTGTTTTGCAGATGACCTTATGATTTTTTGTAAAGCAGATGCATCCTCTGTTTCTTTGATCAAGGATTGTATTGGGCAGTTCAGTGGTTTATCAGGTTTAATTCCGAATCCAGCTAAGAGTCATCTCTTCTCTTCTGGCATCTCTCTTTCTATGCAAGACCAACTGCGAGATGTGTTGAGATTCCAGGTGGGGACTCTTCCTGTGAGGTATTTGGGGGTTCCTTTGATCTCTACTAAACTTAGGGCCTCTGACTGTGCTTCTCTTGTGGATCGTATTGTTATGCGTGCTAAAAGTTGGAGTTGTAAGTTTCTCTCTTATGCAGGTCGGCTCCAGCTTATAAAGTCTGTTTTGTTCTCCATTCAAGTTTATTGGTCTTCTTTATTTATTCTTCCTAAGTCAGTGATTAGGAAGGTGGAGACTATCCTTCGTTCTTTCCTTTGGAAGGGTAGTGCGCTTATCACTACTGGGGCTAGAGTAGCTTGGAGCAAAATTTGTTTACCTCTTAAGGAGGGGGGTCTGGGTATAAAGAGTCTGGAAGCTTGGAATAGAGCAGCTATTGTCAAGCATATTTGGTTTCTCTGTTCTGGTCAGGTTTCTTCTTGGTCTACTTGGGTTTACTCTTATTTACTGAGGGGGAGAAGTTTTTGGGAGATCCCTCGTCCTTCTGATTGCTCTTGGAGTTGGCGTAAGATTTTGGAGCTTCGTTCTTGGTCCCGTCGGCGGATGAGAGTGAGTATTGGGAATGGTGAGTCGACTTTATTGTGGTTTGATAATTGGCATCCTGTAGGCCCGATTGAGTACTCATTGGGCGAGAGAGTGATTTATGATTCTGGCTTGGATAGGATGGCGACAGTTGCTTCCATTATCTCTGATTCTGCTTGGCATTGGCCCCCTTCTAGATCTGCTGCTCTTGTTGATTTGGCTCAGACTCACCTTCCGTCTCCTTCTAGTTTGAGGGAGGATATGCTGGTTTGGGAAGATGATAGACATGGGAAATTTTCTGTGGATTGTGCCTGGAATGCTTTGAGGTCGAGGAGACCCGAGATGCCTTGGTCCCGAGTTGTCTGGTTCCGGAAATCTATTCCCCGCCATTCTTTTCTTCTTTGGATGTCCATTCAGGGAGGCCTTGTACTCAGGACAGTCTAATGAAATTTGGTATATCCTCTTGCTCGCGGTGTATCCTTTGTGGTTGTTCGAGTGAGGACATCGATCATCTTTTTTTCAGTGCCTCTTTTCATTGAGGGTTTGGTCGTCTGTGTTAGCCATGTGTGGTTTAGACTGGAGCTGTCGAGATTGGCGCCAAACTGTTGAGTGGCTTTGTCAGTTCTCTGGTGCCTCTTTATATCATCTTCTG
Organism: Zanthoxylum bungeanum; assembly: GCA_019454045.1. NCBI lineage: Eukaryota > Viridiplantae > Streptophyta > Magnoliopsida > Sapindales > Rutaceae > Zanthoxylum > Zanthoxylum bungeanum. Next base: position 13,306 of record SKCR01005477.1, on the reverse strand, counting down.
GTTCGTCTGTCCTTTGCAGCGTCAGTTTACCATATATGGAGGGAGAGGAATGCTCGCACTCATGATATGCCTCTTAGGCCAGTTTCTGTTCTTCTATATGATATTGTTTTTGATGTTCGGAATCGTGTTAGTTCTTTACGTAAGGTGACTCCATCTTATGACAATAAATGGCTTCACCTTTCGTGGCACTTGCCCGATGACATCTTTAGTTGATCTCTTGTAGCCGTTTGGCTTTCTTCTAGGAGGGCTTGTCCTCTCTAGATCCTGGGGGATGCCCCTTTGCTATTGTATAGTTTTCTTTTGGTTATAATACTTACCTTATCCAAAAAAAAAACTAGATAATCAAGTGTTATTGGATAAAACATTGATTATTTACGTGAATAATTGGATTAATTAGATTAATTCAATATTTACACAAGGGCTTTGGTCGTTAATTCACATTATCTTCTCCATTTGAGGGATATTTATGCTAATTGCAATATGTAATATAGGTGTTTTTTGCTTAATTTAATTTAATTAACTAAAGTGGACGACATGTAACTAATCCTAATATCTTTTGCCTTGATTTATGGATTAAATCAAAGTGGTCGACACGGTGATTCGTTCATTACCTAATTATACCTCTTTGGAAAAATTAGATTAAGCTTATATAAAAAGTTTATTAGAACTTTTACTTCATTAAAAATTGCCTATTTTTTTTGGATCAGTACTTGATTAACCAAAAGAAAAAACTATACAAGAGCAAAGGGGCTACCCCAGCCTAACTAAGAGGATTAGACCCTCCTACAAGAAAAGCCGAAAGGCTACAAGCAAAATAAGATCAACAAAAGATGTCATCGGGCAAAGTGCCAGGATAAGTGAAGCCATTTATTGTCATAAGATGGATTCACCTTCCGTAAAAAGCTAGCACGATTCCGAACATCAAAACAAATCACAAGCAGAACAGAACAGGCCCGAAGAGACGCATCATAAGTGCGGGAATTCCTCTCCCTCCAAATATGGTAAACTGACGCAGTAAAAGACAGCCGAACAAGAAGATGACGTAAAAAGGCGTCAGAAAATTGACACATCCACTCAACCATCTGAAGCCAATCTCGGCAACTCCAATCTAACCCACAAATAGCCAGCACAGTCGACCAGACCCTCGAAGAGAAGAAGAACTGGAAGAAAAGATGATCGATATCATCACTTGAACAACCACAGAGAATACATCGCGAGCAAGCAGAGATACCAAACCTCATCAAACTATCCTGAGTACAAAGGCCTCCCTGAATAGACATCCAAAGCAAAAAGGAATGGCGGAGAATGGCCTTCCGGAACCAAACACATCGAGACCAATGCACCAAGGTTCCCCTTGTCCGCATGGCATTCCAGGCACTATCCACTGAAAATCTCCCTCTACTATCATCCTCCCAAACCAGCTCATCATCTCTCATACTAGAAGGATTCAAAATATGGGCCCGAGCCAAATCAACAAGGGCAGCAGACCTAGATGGGGGCCACCACCAAGAAGAATCAGAAATAATGGAAGCAACTGTAGCCATCCTATCCAAGCCAGAGTCATAAATCACTCTCTCACCCAACGTATCCACAATCAGACCCATAGGATGCCAAAAATCAAACCATAATAAAGTCTTCTCACCATTCCCAATCCTAACTCTCATCCGCCGCCAGGACCAAGAACGAAGCTCCAAAATCTTACGCTAACTCCAAGATTAATCTGTAGGGCAAGGCACCTCCCAAAAACTTCTCCCCCTCAACAAATAAGACTGAACCCAATTCGACCAAGAAGAAACCTGGCCAGAACAGAGAAACCAAATGTGCTTAACAATAGCCGCTCTATTCCAAGTATCCAATCTCTTAATCCCCAGCCCCCCTCCTTTAGAGGTAAACAGACTCTACTCCAAGCCACTCTCGCCCCAGAAAAGGTGAGCTCACTACCCTTCCAAAGGAAAGAACGGAGAATCGTCTCCACCTTCATAATAACATACTTAGGAAGAATAAATAAAGAAGACCAATAAACTTGAATGGAGAACAAAACAGACTTAATGATCTGAAGCCGCCCCGCATAAGAGAGAAACTTACTACTCCAACTCTTAGCACGTATAACAATACGATCCACAAGAGAAGCACAATCTGAGGCCCGAAGTTTAGTAGAAATCAAAGGGACTTCCAGATACCGCACTGGAAGAATCCATTCTTGGAAGCCCAGAACATGACGCAGCTGGCCTTGAAGGGTAGAAGAGATACCAGAGGAGAAGAAATGACTTTTAGCTGGATTCGGGATTAAACCTGATAAACCACTGAACTGCCAGAGGCAATCCTTGATCAAGGAAACCGATGAGGCATCTGCTTTACAAAAAAAAACATAAGGTCATCCGCAAAGAAAATATGAGTGAGACGGTCCTTAGAACACCGCCCATGGAATTTGAAACCCTGATTAAGAGCCATTTTATGAAGTAAGCCTGACAGAACTTCCATAGCCAAAATAAATAGATAAGAAGACATAGGATCACCTTGTCGCAACCCACGTACGATAAAGAGTTATATGCGCTTGTGAGAGCACTTCAGACGTGGCAGCACTACTTGTGGCCTAAAGAGTTTGTGATCCACACCGACCATGAATCATTAAAACACTTGAAGGGTCAAGGTAAGCTGAATAAGCGACACGCAAAATGGATGGAATTCGTTGAGTCATTTCCATATATTATACGCTACAAGCAAGGTAAAGAAAACATCGTGGCCGATGCATTATCTCGCATGTATGTTTTACTTACTTCAATGCATGCACGAATGTTGGGATTTGATTTGATTAAGGACTATATGAGTGTGATTCTGATTTGGTGAGATTGAGATTATTGTTGCTTGTGCAAAGTCATCTTTTGGAAAGTTTTACATTCATGACGGTTTCTTATTTAAAGCGAACAGGTTGTGTGTTCCTGCTTGTAGTATGCTTGAGTTGCTGTGAAAGAAGCGCATGGGGGAGGGTTTGATGGGGCATTTTGGGATTACTAAGACTTTAGCTATTTTACATGAGCACTTTTATTGGCCTAAAATGAAACGTGATGTTGAGCGTATTTGTGATCAGTGTCTAACATGTAAGCATGCTAAATCTAAATTAATGCCACATGGTTTGTATACTCCTTTGCATGTACCTAACGAACGTTGGGTTGATATATCGATGGATTTTGTGTTAGGTTTGCCAAAGACAAAGAGGGGTAGAGATTCAATCTTTTTGTAGTTGATAGGTTTAGTAAAATGGCTCATTTCGTTGCATGTCATAAACCCGATGACTGCTACAAACATTGCAGATTTATTTTCAGAGACATAGTGCGACTCCATGGTATACCTAGGGAGTATTGTATCTGATAGAGATGTTAAGTTCCTTAGCCATTTTTGGAAGGTGTTGTGGGCTACTAAACTAGGCACCAAACTATTGTATTCTACCACATGTCACCCACAGACTGATGGACAAACGGAGGTAGTTAATATGACTTTATCTCAATTATTGCGCACTATAGTTGGTACGAATTTGAAGAGTTGGGAAGATTGTTTGCCATTTATTGAGTTTGCATATAAATAGTAGCATTCATTCTTCTACATCATTTTCACCTTTTGAGATTGTTTATGGTTTTCAGCCACTAACTCCATTGGATTTGTTACCATTACCTATTGATGAGCATACAGGGTTAGATGGAAAAAGGAAGGCTGATTTGGTGAAGCATATCCATGAGAAGGTAAGAGAGCACATTCAACGAAAAAGAACGAGCAATACGCTTCTCATGCAAATAAGGGAAGAAAACGTGTAGTCTTTCAACCTGGTGATTGGGTTTGGGGTACACATGCGTAAAGAGAGATTTCCCGAAACAGCGTAAATCCAAGCTACAATCGAGAGGAGATGGACCTTTTCAAGTCTTGGAAAGGATCAATGACAATGCATATAAGCTGGATTTGCAAGGTAAGTACAACGTCTCTGATTGTAATGTTCTGACTTAACTCCTTTTGATGCAGGTTCAGATTCGAGGTCGAATCCTTTTCAACAAGGAGGGAATGACATGAGTCCAACCACACCAGAGACATACAGGATGCAGCTAACAACTTGGAAGAACCCATGCAATTGCCAACAGGGCCAATCACACGCCAAAGAGCAAAGAAGATCAGAGAGGCCTTTGCGAGACTAGCTCAGAGCTATGTGACCAGTTGCAACAACCAAGTCAAGTGCACACCAGAGACACATATGGGCATAACAGAGAGGTCCCCAAGCTATTTCATTTGACCCAGATCAGCTCAGACTGAAGCATAGCAGAGCAGCTTCAGCACCAGCACCCTTTTGACCCGATTTCACCCATTTTGGGACTATGTTGAATTCGGCCAAATGGGGGCATTTTTGTCATTTTTTCTCGACATTTTGACTTTATTTATGATGTAATTAGCATGGTTGACTATGCCATTAGGCTTAATTATGCTTAGATTTTGTACTTAGCCGGAAGCACGTCAATTTACTATAGCATGTAAGCACCTTAATTAGCTTAAGTGAGATTAGCTTCTAATCTTATTTTAAGTTTATTTAGGTGCAAAAGGACTTAATGGTCGTGGCTGAGGTGCTTGACTTAGGGCTTTGGTAATTTTAGCTCTAGGGTCATTTTAGCCTTTTTACTCTTTTGTAACCCTTATTATATGACTCTTCTTTGTAATTTTTGGACAACCAACGTATATACAGAATTTTGAAAGAAAAAAGACATAAAGGCCCCGGATCAAGATGAGGGACCCTTTTCCCAATTTTTTCAATTGTTGATGAGTTGCTATCGTCCTCTCCATTTATCCCAATCTGTGACACCTAGAATTGTCTGGGTGCTTCATGTGTGGGGACTTTGTTGGTGTCTTGATTAATTAGATTAATCTTGAAAATTTTGGATTAAAGCATGAAAAATTGGTTAAATTCGATTTCTGGATTTGATCTGGTAGAACTGGAAATGTTGTCATGAATTTGATGTCATATGAATGTAATCGATGTGTTTTGGAAGTTGGAACAATTTCCGAAAAGTTATTTCGGAGTTGAAATAAGCGAAAACGGGTAAAAACGGCGTTACTGGGTGACTTTTGAGCCAACCGGGTGACAGCTGTCCAAACAGTGAGTTCGTCACTGTTAAAGCAGCCCATGAACTGCCTTGACACTATTGGAGCTGACCTGGGCAATCCCCATAAGTGTCGGGTGGTCGGTTCGGTCAAAAACGTATTTTGCGTCATTTTATTGAAAAACGATTTTCGTAAAAGTTTCGTGACGTTTCAAACCTTATTTATGTTGATATTTGATGTTGAATATACAATGGTTTAGGTGAAATATGAATAAATTATTCATATTAGATATTGAATAATTTATTCGGCAATTTGAAAAAGTTTTAAATTACGGATTTCGACCAATTTCGCCGACACCCGCGCGCTTCCGCTGCGCATCTCATCCCCAAAACCCCAACAAAACATGGTATCAGAGCAGGTCTGATGCTTCACCACATACATTATTCATGTATGATATTTGATATTTAATCCAAATTTTAATGTTCGCACATGCTTGTAATCTTATATATGTTTCTTGACTTTTTTGATTACACGCTAACGAGAAATGTAACGGAAATTTAATCGTTAAATTAAGTCATATTTTCTATAGGTAGAATTGAATTATTTAGAAAATGATTTAGATTAAAATTCTTCATTTGATGTAGAGTATAGCTTCCTAAGGAAAATCCCCGCTTTAAATAGGGTTGTAAAGTGACGTGTATTTGATACATATTTCTTGGTCCGTCTTGTTAGTACGGTTTATGGGTATCTTTCTATAACTGCATCCGAGATCGTGCCAAGCTATGACGGTGTAGGTTATGGAATTTTATCTATGCGGTTGTATATTGATACTGGACAAATTCAAGTGAAAGAGGAAATCATGAACGTGCCAAGTTGTCAAGACTACATCGGTAGCTTGAGTTTGTCATTGACAAGTGAAGCCTTGATACGCCTCCTTGTGAACGTGCCAAAGCTGTCATAACGAGAAACGGTCATGACCAAAACTATGAGTCACTGGTGAGTGATTGACAATGGGTTGCCTACCTAATGAATATACGTAGGCGAGATCGTGTCAAAGCTGTGAGTCGAAATATATTTATGGGATCCTACTCTCACTATGGAATTCGATTTAATTATCGAATTCCCGTTGTCCGTTGGGGATTACGATATTACGTAAAGTGGTGGAAGACACTGCTGGGTTAAAAATCCATAACTTAAATAGTGTGTAATTTTATGGAAAATCCTGCTTCGTTTTCTTTTTATTCTATATTGTTTATAGAATTATACTTCTAATCCACTGCATATTTATTACTTGAATATGTTTCCTGACTTTACTTATGGTTGCGTAGTTCTAGAATAGGTTCCAGAAAGATAATAGACTTAGATATTATTAGATTAGTTTAAAACCATCGAAAACTGTTGTTCCGGTTTTCTTGAAAATCAAGATGGTTTGTGACTTAGTTACTAAGTCACAATAGGTAATCTAATATGATATCTGTTTTAGGATATAATAGTCTTTAAAGAATTGTTTCTTATACAGTAAGAATTGACTTGAATAGTTCATGTCTCGAGATTCTTAACTGGCATTAAGAAAACCCCTTTAGTATTTATTTGTCTTACAGTTTGCTAATCAATCATTTGCAATTGTTGCGAATAATTGAACTCAAATAATAAAGCTTAAGAAATGAGATGTGTATAGTTGCGTATAAAGGATATCGATTCTCGCAATATGACAACTATAGGTATTGGATACCAGATCTCCCGTCTAGTTATTTAAAATAATGTTTAATAACTATTTTTATATTTGATATCAGAACTTATGACTATTGGATAGTTACTTGTTCTGTATAAACAGTTGTTACATATTTTAATATGACTAGTAGTGTCATTAATGAAAAGTTAAACATTAAGAAAATGTTCGGTTAACTAAATAACTTAGAACTGTGTTTTATGAGATTTTATCATGAAAGCAGTGGATGCTTGTTCCTTATGGTAAATGATGATCGGATATGAGATCACATCACATATCCTTATCCATTTAATGAATATTATTTTCATGATGTGATTAAATCTCATTTAACCAATGATTGTCATTAGACCACAGATTTATTAAAATAATACATTGGATGTATGTGGTTTAATGAATTAATAATTACCTTAGATAGTTTTCTTTACTCTGTAACTTAGTTAATGAATTTTCATTACTTAGTTATGTGTTTCTAATAGAGAATATATTGAACGTCTTGAATTGTTCGAGTACTTTCAATATGTTTTCAGATGAAACAAGGATATAATATTTTGAATGGTTCGAAGATATTCTATTTGTAGTGTTGAAAACTATAATTTTTGAAATTCATTGTGAGTCTTTGAATTGTTCAAATATGTTTTGATATGATCAAACACATGAATTTAAAGGCAATTAGTTCTGAAGTTATTTAATTAATATGATTTTTACTCAGTATTAAACTTCTGCGATTCCATTTTGATGGAATTGGTCAGTGGGAGTTATCGAATCTTATATGATTTGATTCGTTGATATTGAGTGTTACCGAATTGGTTTTCAATACTCTTGAGGTTATGCTTCAGCAACACTAATTCATCTCTTTAATTAAGGTCCATTCGTCCCTACGATTACATATATGACATGTATACGTAGAAAATTTGAATCTTGAAAATTTTGAGATTTGAAACTTTTTTTGTATAATGGTTATATAATTGAAAGTACTTGTGCCTTGGAGGTGCGAATGAAAGGTTTATCATTTATTCTATTTAATGGAATATTGTATTCTATTTGATAGAATATCTTTTCTATGATCCCGAGTAATAAAATTATTCTGTTACTTGGTGGTTAACATTGGATGTTGACGATTGCAAAAAAGACTTGACTTATTGAAGTCAAATATGAAAATGATAAACTATAAGTGGAATTACATAATTAATAAGATGAAAAGACCCTTATACATCTTCCGTATAAGTTCAATAGGATGTCAGAATCATTTACGAAGTATTTGATACTTATTGGTTCGGTTGTTTTCTTATTGAAGAAAATTATCCTATAACTTATAGTGGGAGCGATATTCGATATCGATTCCGGAACTTGGCATTGAACCATAGATCTAAGACTGTTCATTGCTTACTACGATCAAGTTTAGAACTTGATTAGGATTTCGTTATGAATTGTTCATAAAATGTGCAAATAGTTTGCGCAGCAAAAGCAAAGTGAGCTTGATAAAAGTTTGACCTTTATAGTATGACAATGAGAAAAGTTATACTCAGTGATCTATCGTAGATTCTGAGAAAACTTGTCTCTTGTCGCACTAATTGAACAATTAAGGATCTGTTGGTTAACGTTGATATTAAACTATGTATTTTGGATAAAGAGTACAAAGTGGCGTTCCTGAATATTTTCTTCGAATGAGAGATCCGTTGTGGTTTCTTTATTTGAAGAGTTCATTCTAGAATGGCCCTAGAGTTTGTATTCTGCTAAGATCATAGTTTGATATACTAGCTTATGGAGCCTATTGTAGATTCATATAAGCTTTCCGAAAATCCGTGTTCTCTAATTTTGATACAGTCACATTGTCTGATTTTATCAGAGTACAGAGAATACATATTTGATATTAGGGTCAGTGGGAGTGTACAAATTTCTTTCTAGTGTTATATATCACAACGACATTATCATTATTAAAGTAATAATGAGATGTTTGTAAAGTAAAATGTTTACTTAAGTCTTCTTTTCTCCATGAAAGCGGTGGGAGTAGTCTTTATTATATTCGATATAAAATTTCATATATGATATAAAACTAATAGACTTGTGAGATACTCCCACTAGTTGTGCATTAGATATGATCTAATAAAGGACACAATAAGACTATCTGTATGACAGCTAGTATAACTGTTTGACAGTTAACTTGTCTTTTATAAATATATAGTATTCGTCTTTCGTAAAGGATGATACCTTTGTCGAAAGAAAGATTGATTGGAATGTCTAGTCGATCTTATGCATCATAGGATGACGGCATAATGAATACTATATTATGTGCGATTACAAATATCAATTTAATTGTAATTGTTACGAATTATTTTGATATGTTGTAGTCCATATGATGGATCTTGAAACATGTTCTTTGTGATCTTTGAGATATTAAGAATAAGTTTCTTATTCATGGAGAATTTAGTCTGCAACCATAAGGTATCAGATTAGTTTTGATTCTAATTATGACATTAGATGATCTATGTCATATAAAGTCAGAAAAGATGTAGTGAGAGTGCCACTGTTGATTCTACTTAACTAGTGGAATCAGTTGCGACTTATAAAGTTGCATAGTGACTCTATAGATTAGAAGTTTTCATATTAGTGTAGTGCTTGCGGTTGTCTCATTGTATTTGGATTTAATCTCTAAATACTTATACAACTCAACAGTTATAGCACATAACTGATATAGCGTCTGAGTCATATTGATGTAGAATTTGGATTCTGTAAAATATGAATGAAGCTAGCTAAGGAAAACGGTTGGGTTTGTTGGACAGACTCGATTTATTAACAGGTTTACTTGTTTTTTGCCTACCTCTTGAGTGCTAGGTGAGCTTTTGAGGGCCATGAGTATGCGATACACATTAATATGTGTATAGGATACCGTGGATTGGCAGTAGAGCAAGTGGGAGAAATTGTTAAGGTCGGTGCTCAGAATGCCAATCTGGATCGTATTATGTCTGATTCATAAATACGAGCAATTTCATTTTCCATAATATTACTTATTTAAAGGTAGTGCCCTTATCTTTTATACACTTATTCGATCTAATTACGATTAGAGATCTGATTATAATTAGATCGAAACTGAATCTGGTTCAGTGATACGTGTATATTAGGAAAATACCCTAAGATTTACAATATAGTGTGCAGTTACAACATAGTTTGTAATTGACATTGGGAAGCACACTATAAGATATATATCCTTAAATAAAGTTCCTGGTCAAGATTTAATAGCACGGGTCGGTTAGTGAAATTCGTTGAGACCAGTACATGTCGTATATCGTGACTTGGTCTGATGGTTTATCCCAGTGAACCATGAGTGTCGGGAGACTCGTATAGACATGTAGGTGTTTGTTTGACAAGATACTGAATGACTCACTGAAGATTTCCTAATAAATGGTACACCAACATCAATAGGAATCTTCTCGAGTTGAGCGAGCATAATGGTCTTTCGACTTGAGATACCACAGTGGGATATATGAGTTATCCTCCACACTTTGATGGCAATCACGTCACCGATCTATTTAGATCAGACCTCCGCTTGTTCGTTGGGTGTGGACTGGTGCTCATGATATCCAGTGCGTATCAAGAGAGGATCTGTCAATCCTGTGTACATGGCATAGGCATCCGCACGTGTTTACGATCTAGTAAATCCATGTCCATGGTATAACTTTGGAAATCAGTTTCGAGTGTTATTTAGAGATCGTAAATTGAAAGTCGACTATATTATACCGAACGGGTTTGACATTTTTATCTATTCCCCAGGTATAATACGGATCGCCTGTGACGGAGGGATTATACGTATGCAATGACCTCGGCTTGCATAGTTTAGAGAGATTATCTGTGGTCATCATAATTCATAAGTGGGTAGATTATGGACACGAAATTCGATTTCGTGACGGATAAACCTAAACTTAGAGAGTCCCACAATATGAAGTGTACTCGTTGAGCACTTGGGCAACACGATATGAATAATACGGATTATTCATAATACTTCACCAGATTAAATGAGTTAATTCGGATCGTTTAATCGGTTAAACGAAAACACATGCGTAGCAGCAATTTTGGTCAATCGTAATTACTGTGTATTTGTATTCGATACATAATACAATTAGATACACATTAATTATTCGTCAAATGAGATTTTGACACATGCCATAAATATATGTATTTGTTATTTATTGTAAATAAAAATATGTATATAATAATAATTATATTAATTGATTATTTGGATATTTAATTGTTAAATATTTGAATAATTAATTAATTAAACTTTTTCTATAAATGTTATGAAATTTTTTTATTTATTATTGCAACATATGGCATGATTTAATTATACTTTGTGTGTGCTAATTTGATTGGATAAATAAACTGTAATTATCATTTAATTTGATTAAAATGAAAAATGACAAAATTGCCCTTCATATTTATACCTAAGTCGGTCATCACATATATTTTATTTGAAAAATTTTCTTTTGGCTTTCATTAGAAGTCATGGCCGAGAATCACAATTAAATGGGTCTCAAAATTTTGTTTGAAGAATCCATGAAAGAAATAAAGGAAATCAAGAAAAAAGGCTTAGGAAAACAATGATTAAAGGTAATTCTTCAACTCCTTAAGCTTGGAAATTTAGTTTCTTGTTTTCTTGGTGATCTAGAAATGTTCTAGGGTTCCTTTAATTCTAAAAATTGGAGCTTTTGGTAGTTGATGATGGATTGGAAGCTATTGATGCATGTATGAAGTATATTGGATGAAATTAGTGTAATTTGTATCCAATTTTATCAATTATTGATGAGTTGTTATTCTATAGTGTTATGACCACTCTTGTGACACCTAGAATTTTTCTTGGGTGCTTCATATGTGGTGACTTTGGTTGGTGTCTTGATTAATTAGATTAATCTTGAAAATTTTGGATTAAAACATGAAAAATTGGTAAATTCGGTTTCTGGATCAGATATGGTAGAACTGGAAATTTTGTGATGAATTTGATGTCATATGAATGTAATGGATATGTTTTGGGAGTTGGAACAATTACCGGAAAGTGTTTCGGAGTTGACATAAGCGAAAACGGCCAAAAACGACGTTATCAGGTGACTTTTGAGCCAACCGGGTGACGGCTGTCCAAACAGTGAGTTCGTCACTGTTCATGCAGCCCATGAACTGCCCTGACACTATTGGGGCTGACCTGGGCAATCCCCATAAGTGTCGGGTGGTCAGTTCGGTCAAAAATATGTTTTGTGTCATTTTACGGAAAAAACGGTTTTCGTAAAATTTCGCGACGTTTCAACCTTATTTATGTTGATATTTGATATTGAATAAATAGGTTTAGGTGAAATATGAATAAATTATTCGGTAATTTGAAAAAGTTTTAAATTACGATTTCGCCCGAACCGCGCTTCCGCTGCGCCCATTCCCCAAAACCCCAACACTAGCCCCCACTTTTCTTTCTTAGGCGAGCTTCACACCCTAAAATTCTCTTCTAGACGAGCCTCGCCCCCCAGTTTTTCTGATTTTGGATGTGCTTTGTTCTCGAATTCTTACTCTAATCCCGAAGTTATTTGATATTCCATTCTCAGAGTTGTTTGTTGCTTGTCCCCATTCTCGAAGCTATCTTCATTCTCAAAGTTGTATCTATTTTCGGAGTTGTCTTTATTCGCGAATTTTGTATCCAATTCCTTTGGTGTTCCAAGTCCCATTGGCGTTCTAAAGCCGTTATGAATCTTATTGACGTTCCAAAACCCTCAAGTTTTCCAAATCTATCAGTGTTCCAAATTCATCGATGTTCTAAGCCTATTGGCGTTCCAAAGCCGTTTCTAATTCCAAGTTTGTCATTATTCCAAATTCATCGGCATTCCAAGCCCAATTTTTCGATCTCAAAGCATTCCAAAACTTATTTCATTTGTAGGCATTCCAAAATCTAATTGCGCGATGGGCATCGCCCCCAGCTATTAAATCTAAGAGGGCTTCACCCCCCAGTTACAAAGTTCAGGCGGGCCTCGCCCTATGTCTTGTCCTTCTGAGTGTTGGGTGCACCGTGTCTTGGAGGTGTAGGCTGTTGACTGCTACTGAGTGTTATGTGTCTCAATCCATTTTTTGGAGGCTAGCGTTTCTTCAAGTTTCCTGCAAAAGAAGTGTTATTTGTATGTATGCATGTACATATGTATGTATGCATGCAAATGATCTCTAACTGCATGCCATTTCTTCTACTTGAGAGGGTGCATGAGTCTCGACATTCTTCTGTAGAGGTATTGTCAGATTTTGTCTCACTCTTTGTCCAGGTTGTCCTTCGGGGTTTCCAAATCATCGATCTTATTTTCCAAATTTTTATCATGCAATGACTGCTTGCATGTTCTCAAAATCTTCTTTCTCCTCTTTTCAAAGTATGAGTGTAACATCCCGCCTAGGCCGGGATGCTACCGGCAGGAGACATGAGAACCCATCTCCATAAGCCTCTAATTCTAACGAAATTTCGGCATGATGTATTCGTAACATCATGCA
>SKCR01005476.1:0-25794 GCA_019454045.1 Zanthoxylum bungeanum | reverse complement strand
CCGAAGTATTGTGTATATCGGCCCAGTATCGGATAGTCACGTGCTAGGGCTGGGGCTGGATAAGTGTCTGCCCCGTCCGAAACACATGTCGGATGTCTGGTAACTAGTCTCTATAATCAAATATACATGACCTTGTCATAATATCCCGATGGCCGGCCAGCACTTAAGAGCACTAATACCGTATCCTGCGTGACATCATCTCCACTATGACTGGAGTGATACTTCCATCTTGACATCACACCCAATACTCTACGATTCTCAATATACTCAGCTTTGGCGTACACAGAACCGGTTAGAGTCCTAGACGACCTCAACTAAAGTATATTGATTGTCGTAAGCATTAGCGGTGCAAGTCTCAGGTTAAGACCAAATACATCTAACCCTGATTTCGGATTCCCATAGACACATAGTCATAATACCAATGGGATTCCGAGGGGTCTATCCAGAGCCAAGCTGTTTCCCGTACCATCGGTGAAACACGACCTCCTATCGCACTTGCATAAGTATCCAATACTTATATATATGAGAACTATGCCGTTGTGCCCTCACAACGCGCACAAGTGCAATACTAGCCTATTCCGCATTATCGATGTCCTGTCTCGATAATACTACGACTAGGGATATTTAATGATTAAACCTTCGGGGACTGATACTGTCTCATATCATTCTCAGTCCAGGAACTAATCATATGGACCTCTCTTCATTTATATATCTATAGTGATCTAATCACAAATGATGAGAGTGCAATTTCCTTGTCACATAGTTAATTTGCTACAACAACACAATGATCTGTGCAAATAGTGACGCTATGGGTCATTTTGTCCAACACCTAGTTTGACTATAAACACTAACTCTATATCTTGTTTGTCCCAATGTCGGTATACCTTTAAATTTCGGAACACTGGGGTGTTTTGTTTATAAAGATTATTTTAAGATATGTACAACTGATGCTAATAATGTGTTGGACAAAATGACCCATAGCGTCACTATTTGCACAGATCATTGTGTTGTTGTAGCAAATTAACTATGTAATAAGGAAATTGCACTCTCATCATTTGTGATTAGATCACCATAGATATATAAATGAAGAGAGGTCCCTATGATTAGTTCCTGGATTGAGATGATATGAGACAGTATCAGTCCACAAAGGATTAATCATTAAATATCCCTAGCCGTAGTATTATCGAGACTGGACATCGATAATGCGGAATAGGCTAGTATTGCACTTGTGCGTTGTGAGGGCACAACGGCATAGTTCTCATATATATAAGTATTGGATACTTATGCAAGTGCGATAGGAGGTCGTGTTTCACCGATGGTACGGGGAAACAGCTTCGCTCTGGATAGACCCCTCGGAATCCCATTGGTATTATGACTATGTGTCTATGGGAGGCCGAAATCAAGGTAGGTGTGTATGGTCTTAACCTGAGACTTACATCGCTAATACTTACGATAATCGATAGACTTTGGTCTTGGTGGTAGGGGACTTTTAACAAGTTCTGAGTACACCACTTCTGGGTTATCAGAGAGTCGTAGAGTATTGGGTGTGATGTCAAGACGGAAGTGTCACTTCAGTCATATTGGAGTTGATGTCACGCGCAGGATACGGTACTAGTGCTCTTGAGTGTTGCGCAACCAATCGGGATATTGTGACCAGGTCATGTATATCCGATTATAGAGACTATGTTACCAGACATCCGAGATGTGCTTCGGACGGGGCAGACACTTATCCAGCCCCAGCCCTAGCACGTGACTATCCGATACTGGACCGATATGCACAATACTACGGTATACTACGCTTGATACAGATCTATATATTCCTGTAAGAATATTTCTGGAGAATTGGGTAGGCATGGCGCTTTACTAGAAGCCAACCTTGTCTTGTAAATCGATATAAACGTAGTACGAGGTACTTACGTGTTCGGACAGTCCGACGATCGTATTTACTGCCAACATATCCGGAGATCTCATGGGTCGCTTCCTGAAGATTCACCGATGACGTATGACTCGCACTTTGATTAATCTGGGATTAATTAGAAGAGAGAGATAGAATTAATCTGGGATTAATTCGATGAGAGAGAAAATTAATCTGGGATTATTTGCGGAGATATTTTATCTGGGATAAAATATTAATTAAAGAGAGAGAACGATTAATTTGGATTAATCGATAAATTAATATATTCGATATATTAATCGAAATTGGATTTTGACGCGGAATTAAAATTAAATTTTAATTCGGGCGAACGAATTAATTTAGAATTAATTCGTTAGCGACGTGAATAGTGAATTCGCTAGGCGTAATCACTTAACTACGACGCGATGGAAAATTCGTTAATTTGGAATTAGCGAACCCGAGCCCGAGAGTGATGTGACTTGACAACATGTCACTTTATTAAAGTGATGTGATATGACTTAAAGTAAAGTAGAAATGATGTGTGAAAAGTAGAAAAGCATTATTAGACTTTTGCTTTTTACTTTTACAATATATGATAATGATTTATATATTTATTTTGTTTTTTGAAAATAAAATCAAAATATATAAACTTATCACTCTCTCTCTCCAAATGCAGTTCACGATAACTCTCTCATCTCCCTCTCTTTTTCTTCTTCATCTCCTTCACGCATGGTGCGATTTCCTCTCTTATTTTTCTGGTTTCACCGAAAATTTGAGAACAAAATGGAAGATGAACAAGTGCTAGCACACCTTGAGTACTACATAGGTGATAGGGAAGTGTCTTCATGAGCTTGGAAAGCTTGAAGCTTTGAGCTTCAATGGTGCTCATCAATGGCCGAACATGGAGGAAGCCAAACCAGTCACCACCGTGCGTTCACTGCAGTTCCAGAAGCCATTGCCGAGCTTGGAGGGAGGCAAAATCGCACCTTGCTCTTCATTCATCAAAACCGAAATTCAATGCGAGTATATTCCGCACCTCCTTTGATGTGTTCATATGCGGTTTTTATGCATGATTTGTGATCTTTGGGACTTTGATTGAACTCCAACAATGGTATCTTGAGCTTTTGATGCATGAAAACCGAATTAGGGTTCTTGTGCAAATTTGGGGCTTTTTGATTTTAGCTTGATTCTGACAAATTGATTCTTTGAGAATGCTTATATTTGATTGAATTTGAGTTATATGTAATCAATTTGATAAAAAATTAATTGGATTGATTTTCCCCAATTTGCTTATTTTTGGTCAAAACTTTAATTTGGGTAAACTCGATTTAGGCATGATTTGGTTGAATTGTTTGATGAAGTATGCTTGAATGAGGTTGAATTGAAGTTGTGCATGATCAATTTCAAGAAAATTGGATTAGATCAATTTTCCCCAATTCTTTAGGTTGTACATGAAACTTGAAATTGGGTAAATGTGTTTGAGCATGTTTTAATTGAATTGGATGTTTAAGTATGCTTAGAACATGTTTAATTGAGATTGTGTGTGATAAATTTCATGAAATTGGATTGGATTCAATTTTCCCCAAATTGAGGCTTGGCCGAAAATTGCATAACCCTAATGTCTTGGTAATTTTGTTTTGTTTGATCATTGGATGACTTAAAACAATTGGTTAATGTTGTTTTGAAGTTCAATTGGATTGAATTTTGATTTGGAACATTTTTCCCTTTTAAAGTGGCTTGGCCGAATCTTATAAACATGAAATTCATGGTGATTTTTGTTGTTTGATTCATTGGATGAGTTAAACTGATTTGGGAAATGATGATTGTGGATTCAATTGGATTGAAACCGAATCGAATTGAAAAACCCCTAATTGCCGAGACTTGAAAGCATGTAAATTGGGTTTGATTTTAATTGAATTGTGTTGGACACTATTTGGTTGTTAAAGTGCATGATTAGTTAGGCTAATTGATGTTTTAGAAATGTTAATTGGGTAATTGATTGTGTATTACACTTAGGTAATTAATTGTGAAATTTGGAATTTTATAAGTTAATTAATTTGGGCTTGATTTTGGAAATTGGGCTTGTTAGGTTGTAATTGGGCTTTTGGGCTTTGTTGTAACAAAGTTGGGTTTAGGCAAAATTGGTTGGATCCAATTAGGCCCAAAACCGAATCCAAAAGGTCCAATTATGACTTAATGGACCTTAATTATTTAATTGGGCCTAATGGGCCAAAATTAATTTAAAGGCTTATGGGGTAACTCCCGGATTGGACTTTGGTTGTTCGGTTTGATCCGAGTTGACCAAAAGTCCACGCCTATAGAAATTAATTAAAAGCCCATTGGACTTTAATTAAATAAAACATTAGATGTTAGTCGGGCTTTGAGACCCGTTGCGATTAAATTTGGAATTTAAGTCGTAAAGGTTCGTTAATAAAGGTGTAATATTTAATTTGGAATTAAATAATGAATTAGAATTAAATACGTATTAAATTGGATTTAATTATGTAATTTAATTTAATTCGTAGAAATTGTACTTTGAGTACGTGTTCGCAAAACGAGTTTGACTCGAACAAAAATCAAATCTTTGTTTGAACATTGGATGATCACTAATAATCAAGATTAATTAATTTGATTGATTGATTGATAACATGCTTGTATGAATACATGGTTGTGATGTTTGAATAATGTATATCGGATGGATATTAGTCGGGTTGGGCGATTTTGGAAATTGTAATAAATTTGATTTATTAAATTGGACCTGCGTGTCCAGCCTTATCTCCTATTTCTTTGTATTCTCTTCTCACCTATTCCCTCCATGTAAAAGAGGTTTCTTTAGAAGTGTAGTGTAACGGGTAGAAGTGATACAAGTGCTAGCGGGAGAGAGAAAGTGAGAGATTTGATCTAGGATCAATGTGTTAAGTATCCATCCGCATATCATTATTATTTATTTTCATACTCGCTTTATTATGTATTTAGAATGCATGTTTAAGGGTGTATGATGATGAGACCTTAACAAAGATAATTAAATTGATAGCCAATTTGCACGCGAAAAACCCTCGTTTTATATTAAGCAAATATCCTTCATTGAATGATTCTTGTTCAAGATCCGAAGTTGGCATTGGTTTTTATTGACCAAAGTCAAGACCTTTGTCAATCAAGGATGTACTTGAATCATGAGAGTTTTGTTGCATATCGGTGTCTTGTCCAAATCGTGATTTTTATTGGCCAAAGTCAAGATCACTTTTTGTCCAATGACATTGATTACGAAACTTTCCTCGTCAATGGGTCCCGCTTAACTGGAATCATTAGGTTTGTTTTTTGGCCAAAGCCAAGGCCTAGATGATTCGGAGGATAGGGTTAGGAAAATGTAATGGATACATTGACATTATACATATGTTTCGGACTTGGATGTCCACCTAACCGGATCTAGGAATTGGATGAGATCCAATTGATCATAGAGATCTACCTAAGTTAAATAGCATACAATTTTTTGTTTGACCAAAGTCAGGATTGTATGATACTTTAACGGGATCCTAGCCCACTAGGAAACACGGTTTCCCGAGTACTCCACAGAGGGTTAGAGACTCGACGAAAAATAGTGGGAGGCAAGTATTGAATTTGCAACATTCGTTCGAATACTCGCTAAACACGCTCATTTAAATTATTTCGTCGTTATATTAAATGTTAGTTAGACTAATATTTAAATTGTTGTTTTAATAAACAGTTGGACTGTATTATACTTGATTATATATAATTGGATTATATTAATCAATATATTTGAATTAATTAATTTCAGTTTACAGTTGATTTTATAATTGGATTATAGTAATCAATGTAATTGAGGTTAATTATTTGGATTATATTTGATTATATAGTTGGACTATTATAATCATTATAATATATATAGTACCACTAATCGTTGGTTAAATAGTTGGACTATTGTAATCAAGATAAGAAATTGAAAAGTTGGATATTTAAAATATAATCTGGGATTAAAATATTTTAAATGATTTAATTTTCAAATTGGGAATAAATAATAGGTTACTTTATTTGATAAAATAACCACATATACCTTAAGCCCAAAATTAAGCAATATAAGTAGAGCATAAAATCTTTGGAAGATTTATGTGATGATGACTTTAATGCTTAATTTAATATACTTGTCATAAATCTAATTTTTTGATTTAAGAAGTATTAAACTTGCAATTTATAATTCTTTAAGAATTAATTGACTATTCTAGAGGAGATAAGTCAAAGTTTGCAATGGGGATGTAGCACGAGGTGCACATCGTTTCGATATTCTAAAAACCCAAGGCTTGGCCTAAGGTTCCTAAAATATTGAAAAGGATAATTGATATATACCAAAGTGACTACCATTTGGATATGGAAGACACGAAGGAATTAAAGAAAGGGCGAGGCTCTGACTTTAAATATATTTGTCTAAGTTATGTTCACTACTAGTATTGAAATTAGATTTTAAATACTTAGTGTGGAACATAAAATATATATGTATTGATATTCAGAATCTGCTTTGAGCAGGATTCTGACTTCAAGCTGAGATTTCTCTGCGAATCAGAAACGGGACGAGAGTCGCTGTTTCGACCGTAGATACCTAAGTTTAGGAACTACCCTTTGGGTGTGTACTTAAATTAGGAACTGTTATATTGTAACTAGTTTGACTAGAAACATTATCTCTTTATCAGTGTTTAACCCACTGCGGGTGAACCTTTATATTCTAAAACACTAAAGTGTTTTATTATATAAAGATGATACTGAGATAAATACATTAGATGTAAATAATAGAATTTATATTTTGAATATAATAAAATCTCAAACATATAAATGACAAATAAATAGCTCAAATTGATTTGATCAATAGAGACTTATTTATGGCATTGTTGTCTAGGACACAATTAAACGAGACACGTCAGTTAGACGTGTCCGAACTAGAACCGAATTTTGTTGGACATGATAAGGTTTATCACGAGTCGCTCTGAGCTATCATTTCCTTCAAACAGGATATGTATTAACAGTGCAAAACTTATTTAGAATAAGGTTCCATATAAATCTGTTTGACAGATATCATATAGGATATGAATAGGAAAGAAACAGGGTTTCTTACTCCTAATAATTTGGGTATGCCAGGCATAACGTTTGGATGATACCAAACTAAAAACCCAAATTGGATAAGTGCCAATATAGGTTATCCTAAGGGAAACCTTAAGTATAGTACTTGTAAATCTCACATGAGAACAATATGATTGTTGCTCACCATGCGGTTTTCCTGAGAGGAATAACGATATGCAGTGGTCAGTGGGAGGATAGTGATACTCGATGAAAATCGGAGTAATACTATTCAAAGCACGAAGTCCTTAATGGAACACAAACAGTTCATCAATGATGAATCTGTACCATTAATCTTCAAATACACAAGAAACTTCGTAGATCGGATAGAGTCAGAAAACAACCTAGGGTATGGGTTTCTGATCTAACCTCATTAAGATGTCAATCTTATGGAGGTGTACCATCCGACTACATTTAGAGGAAGTGATACAAGGTATCGACTCTCTGTTACGGCAAAGTGCCATGAATCCGAAATGGATTCCATGTATAACAACTATTTTAGATACTAGTTGTTGTACCATAAGGCATTGTGCCTATGGTACATTAAACGTCTTCAAAGAAGACATACATGGATGGCAACATACCAACGTACAAAGCTAGGCTTTTGACGGAAAGGTATCGTTATCAACATTATGTTAATACGGTTCAACCTTTTACCTGTTGCCATGGTAAATCCATTTTGAAAATGCTTGAAAATAACTGTATATTTCATTTATGAAATGTGTCAGTTATAAATCAAAATCGCTTTCCTGAAAAGGAAACCTTTTGGAGAATGTTTATAACATTCTGACGATTTTGTATAACCGACAAACAAGGTTTGCGGATTATTCAATCCATGTTTGGATTGAAGCAAGCATAAGGTTCTTGGAACTGACGTTTTGAAATAATCATAATGGTTTATGATTTAACTCAAAACGAAATAATTCTTGTGTATATAAGGAGGTTAGTGGGAGGACGCACTGACAGTGAAAATTCCCATAAAGCTATTGTCGAAAGCTTGGCTTTCATAGAAATTCTCCGTAGAATTCTTGGGAGTAACAACCTTTATTCAAGGAATAAAGATCTACTGGGATAGATTTGGAGTTGTTAACACTCTCTGGAAATTGTACATTTAAAATGTACTTGTATTGGTGTCTCATATGCTTCGAGCATATGGAGTCACGATCAGGTCAATCCAAGTGATAGTCACTGGATTGAAGTTGAGAACATCTGTTAGTATCTCAGAGAACTAAAGATGCTATCTTAAACTATGGAGAATGAGAACTTGTAGTGACTGGGATCACTACTGTAAGTTTCCAAACAATTAAAATATTGCGGTACTATAAAGTTTGAATAACAGGGACAGTGAGCTGGAAATCTTCCTAGCAAGATAACTGTTGCCGAATAAACAACAAATGCGGATTATTGCTGCAGCTGAGGCAGCAATAGAAGCCATTTGGATCGATAATAAATCTAATAAGATTAGATAAAGTTCTGTTAGCAGCTGAGCTAGGCGTCAGCATAGGCTAAGGAATTAAAGGTCTCATCGACGATCCAGATATATACTTCTATATCATCTGATTCGTTCGGATCATACATCGTGGCGATGTGATGATCGTGTAAATCGCGTCAGACGATAATTAAACAAATCCGCTGACGAAAACCTTTCCTCAGCAATTTGAGCGAATTGTACATAGTTCGGGTGTTAGGCACTCGAGTGACTGGCTATGTGCCAAGTGGGAGATTGTTGGACAAAATGACCCATAGCGTCACTATTTGCACAGATCATTGTGTTGTTGTAGCAAATTAACTATGTAATAAGGAAATTGCACTCTCATCATTTGTGATTAGATCACCATAGATATATAAATGAAGAGGGTCCCTATGATTAGTTCCTGGATTGAGATGATATGAGACAGTATCAGTCCACAAAGGATTAATCATTAAATATCCCTAGCCGTAGTATTATCGAGACTGGACATCGATAATGCGGAATAGGCTAGTATTGCACTTGTGCGTTGTGAGGGCACAACGGCATAGTTCTCATATATATAAGTATTGGATACTTATGCAAGTGCGATAGGAGGTCGTGTTTCACCGATGGTATGGGGAAACAGCTTCGCTCTGGATAGACCCCTCGGAATCCCATTGGTATTATGACTATGTGTCTATGGAGGCCGAAATCAAGGTAGGTGTGTATGGTCTTAACCTGAGATTTACATCGCTAATACTTACGATAATCGATAGACTTTGGTCTTGGTGGTAGGGGACTTTTAACAAGTTCTGAGTACACCACTTCTGGGTTTATCAGAGAGTCGTAGAGTATTGGGTGTGATGTCAAGATGGAAGTGTCATTTCAGTCATATTGGAGTTGATGTCACGCAGGATACGGTACTAGTGCTCTTGAGTGTTGCGCAACCAATCGGGATATTGTGACCAGGTCATGTATATCCGATTATAGAGACTATGTACCAGACATCCGACATGTGCTTCGGACGGGGCAGACACTTATCCAGCCCCAGCCCTAGCACGTGACTATCCGATACTGGACCGATATGCACAATACTACGGTATACTACGCTTGTATACAGATCTATATATTCCTGTAAGAATATTTCTTGGAGAATTGGGTAGGCATGGCGCTTTGCTAGAAGCCAACCTTGTCTTGTAAATCGATATAAACGTAGTACAAGGTACTTACGTGTTCGGACAGTCCGACGATCGTATTTACTGCCAACATATCCGGAGATCTCATGGGTCGCTTCTGAAGATTCACCGATGACGTATGACTCGCACTTTGATTAATCTGGGATTAATTAGAAGAGAGAGATAGAATTAATCTGGGATTAATTCGATGAGAGAGAAAATTAATCTGGGATTATTTGCGGAGATATTTTATCTGGGATAAAATATTAATTAAAGAGAGAGAACGATTAATTTGGAATTAATCGATAAATTAATATATTCGATATATTAATCGAAATTGGATTTTGACGCGGAATTAAAATTAGATTTTAATTCGGGCGAATGAATTAATTTAGAATTAATTCGTTAGCGACGTGAATAGTGAATTCGCTAGGCGTAATCACTTAATTACGACGCGATGGAAAATTCGTTAATTTGGAATTAGCGAACCCGAGCCCGAGAGTGATTGCGAGCGCATTCGCATTTCGAATTTGAGCGCGGCACGCAAGTCACATCAAGCGTCAAATCGTTAGTCGCATCAATTGTCAAATCAATTGTCACTTTGAGTGATGTGACTTGACAACATGTCACTTTATTAAAGTGATGTGATATGACTTAAAGTAAAGTAGAAATGATGTGTGAAAAGTAGAAAAGCATTATTAGACTTTTGCTTTTTACTTTTACAATATATGATAATGATTTATATATTTATTTTGTTTTTTGAAAATAAAATCAAAATATATAAACTTATCACTCTCTCTCTCCAACATACAGTTCACGATAACTCTCTCATCTCCCTCTCTTTTTCTTCTTCATCTCCTTCACGCATGGTGCGATTTCCTCTCTTATTTTTCTGGTTTCACCGAAAATTTGAGAAGCAAAATGGAAGATGAACAAGTGCTAGCACACCTTGAGTAATACATAGGTGATAGGGAAGTGTCTTCATGAGCTTGGAAAGCTTGAAGCTTTGAGCTTCAATGGTGCTCATCAATGGCCGAACATGGAGGAAGCCAAACCAGTCACCACCGTGCGTTCACTGCAGTTCCAGAAGCCATTGCCGAGCTTGGAGGGAGGCAAAATCGCACCTTGTTCTTCATTCATCAAAATCGAAATTCAATGTGAGTATATTCCGCACCTCCTTTGATGTGTTCTATGCGGTTTTTATGCATGATTTGTGATCTTTGGGACTTTGATTGAACTCCAACATAATGGTCTTTATATTTTGAATATAAATGAATCTCAAACATATAACATGACTAACAAAAGGCTCAAATTGAGTAAAATAGATGAAACTTATCTGTGGCATTGTCGTCTGGAACACATTAATAAGACTCGTATATCCAACTTTCAAAGAGTGGTGTAGGACACAAAAATTGGCCACGCTGTTCTAGGCTCGTGGCCTAGTCGGGAGTATGGAGTAGCCCACGGGGGAACTAACCGGGAGAAATAACATGGAGTCGCCCCCCAGTGTGAACTGGGAAAATGATTTAAGGCCGCACTCACCCCCTGCAAGGGAAGAACTCAAACCGTTGGGTTCGAAATGGTCCCTTACTTATTCCACTTGTAATTAATGGATTTGTGCAATAATATAACCAAGTCTACGCATCATACATACGCAAGAATAACATATATCTAAGTTTGCATACAACCTATATCTAAGTTTGCATGCACAAAAGTAAATCGACATACGGAAAACACACAATAATCTCATGAACATATTTAATTATTAAAGCTAAAAATAAATAACAACCTAAACTTAAACATAAATTAAATTCCTAATACGAAAGACATAACTAATCATACTTTGAAATAACCAACTAAATCATGCATAAAAATAAATAACATGCTAAACAACTAATCATGCATAAAAGTAACATGCTAAACAACCTAATCATACATAAAAGATAACATACTAAACAACCTAATCATGCATAAAAGTAACATGCTATTTCTAACAAACAACCAATAAACATAAGATTGGATGAAACGAAATATGTGTCCGGTACATGGCATTGTATCCCGAGTGTACACCGCACTACCATCCATTTGGATTCGGCTACGGAATTTACGTCCGTGTTTCCATCCGATATACCGCAAGAGATAACACATATTTCATTCATCCCATGGCCACAACTTACATGAAATTATAATACGCATGCGAAGAAATAAAAATAACTAACAGAAAGAAAGTGCGGAAATAAATAAAAAGGTGCCCTCAGGTCTAACCTCTTAAGTCGTCTCTTGGAAGTGCGCTACGCAGTTGTTGGAAGGGTTGATACTCCGAAACTTTTCCAATTTACTAGTTCGTTGTTTTCCTTCATTGTTTCGTTGTTTTGGGCTGCTGTTTGCTCACTGTTTTACAGCTGTTTCTGGTCACTATTCTCACAGTAATTGGGGACTATTTTTGGGGTGGTTTTGTATGGTAATGAGACTGCAGTTTTCTGGATAGTTTTGCGATATTGGGGCAGTGGTTTTCTGGATTGTTTTTTAGTAATTTAGATGCAGTGCAGGGGCTGATTTTTGGTGGTTAAAAGATGCAGTTCATGTTGAGTTTCAATCAAGTCCCAAGATCATAAATCATGCATAAAAACGAGTTGAATACAACCAAGGAGTAAGGCGGAATTCATACTCACATTGATGGGTTTTGATGAAATGAAGAATACAAGCCTTCAAGCTTCTCAAACTCGCGGTAATGGAGCTCCTTGTGCTGCTGGACTGCTCGGTTTTGGTCCTTCTTGTCTCTCCAAGATTCGGCCATGGATGGACTCCATGGAAGCTCCAAGCTTCAGGCTTTTCCATGCTCATAAATTCGTTTCCCTATCACCATAATATAACCCATGTGTGTGCTAGCACTACTCTTCTTAATTTGCTTCTCAAAATTTCGGTCAAACCGAAAATTTTGTGAAGAAATCGGCTTGAAGCCGTGAGAGGGAGAAGAGAGAAAGATGAAGGGTTTTCGGCTCCAAAAGCCTAAAACCGTGAATCACCAAAACAAGAGAGAGAAAGTGATGCTTTTTATATATCATTTTATTTTTCTTTATTACCAAGTAATATAAAATAAAAGGATATACAAAACTTTAATTAAAAAGTCAAAAAGTAAAAAGCAAAAGCTTTCAACTTTTCACCCATCACTTCTACTTTTACATCAAGTCACTTCACTTTAATAAAGTGACAACATATCATATCACATCACTCAAAGTGACAAGTGATTTGACAATTGACGCGACTAGTGATTTGACGCTTGATGTGACTTGCGTGTCGCGTTCGAATTCGAAATGCGAATGCGCTCGCAATCAATCTCGGGCTCGGGTTCGCTAATTCCAAATTAACGAATTTTCCGTCGCGTCGTAATTAAATGATTACGCCTAGCGAAATCACTATTCACGTCGCTAACGAATTAATTCTAAATTAATTCGTTCGCCCGAAATAAAATCTACTTTTAATTCCGCGTCGAAATCTAATTTCTAATAATATATCAAATATATTATTTTATCGATTAATTCCAAATTAATCGTTCTCTCTCTTTTAATTAATATTTTATCCCAGATAAAATATCTCCGCAATTAATCCCAGATTAATTTTCTCTCTCTTCTAATTAATCCTAGATTAATTAAAGTGCGAGTTATACATCATCGGTGAATCTTCAGGAAGCGACCCATGAGATCTCCGGATATGTTGGCAGTAAATACGGTCGTCGGATTATCCTAACACGTAAGCACCTCGTACTACATTTATACCGATTTACAAGACAAGGTTGGCTTCTAGCAAAGCGCCATGCCTACCCAATTCTCCAGAAATATTCTTACAGGAATATATAGATATGTATCAAGCGTAGTATACCGTAGTATTGTGTATATCGGCCCAGTATCTGATAGTCACGTGCTAGGGCTGGGGCTGGATAAGTGTATGCCCCGTCCGAAGCACATGTCGGATGTCTGGTAACTAGTCTCTATAATCGGATATGCATGACCTAGTCATAACATCCCGATGGTTGCGCAACACTTAAGAGCACTAATACCGTATCCTGCGTGACATCATCTCCAATATGACTGAAGTGATACTTCCGTCTTGACATCACACCCAATACACTACGACTCTCTGATAAACCCAGAAGTGGTGTACGCATAACCGGTTAAAGCCCTATACCACCAAGACCAAAGTCTATCGATTATCGTAAGTATTAGCGATGTAAGTCTCAGGTTAAGACTTTACACACCTACCTTGATTTCGGCCTCCCATAGACACATAGTCATAATACCAATGGGATTCTGAGGGGTCTATCCAGAGCGAAGCTGTTTCCCGTACCATCGGTGAAACACGACCTCCTATCGCACTTGCATAAGTATCCAATACTTATATATATGAGAACTATGCCGTTGTGCCCTCACAATGCGCACAAGTGCAATAGTAGCCTATTCCGCATTATCGATGTCCTGTCTCGATAATACTCCGGCTAGGGATATTTAATGATTAATCCTTTGGGGATTGATACTGTCTCATATCATTCTCAATCCAAGAACTAATCATATGGACCTCTCTTCATTTATACATTTATGGTGATCTAATCACAAAATGATGAGAGTGCAATTTCCTTGTCACATAGTTAATTTGTACAACAACACCGTGATCTGTATAAATAGTGACGCTATGGGTCATTTTGTCCAACAATCTCCCACTTGGCACATAGCCAGTCACTCGAGTGTCTAACACCTTAACTATGTACGGTTCGCTCAAATTGCTGAGGAAAGGTTTTCGTCAGCGGATTTGCGTAATTATCTTCTGACGCGATTTATACGATCATCACATCGCCATGATGTATGATCCGAACGAATCAGATGATATAGAAGTATATATCTGGATCGTCGATGAGACCTTTAATTCCTTAGCCTGTGCTGACGCCTAGCTCAGCTGCTAAAAGAACTATATCTAATTTAATTAGATTTATTATCGATCCAAATGCTTCTATTGCTGCTTCAGCTGCAGCAATAATCCGCATTTGTTGTTAATTCGGTAACAGTTATCTTGCTCGGAATATTTCCAGCTCACTGTCCCAGTGTTCAAACTTTTATAGTACCGCAGTATTTACCGGTTTGGAAACTTGCAGCAGTGATCCTAGTCACTTCAAGTTCTCCATCTCCATAGTTTAAGACAACATCTTTAGTTCTCTCAGATACTAACAGATGTTCTTAATCTTCAATCCAGTGACTATCACTTGGATTGACCCGATTGTGACTCCATATGCTCAAAGCGTATGAGACACCAATACAAGTACATTTTTAATGTACAATTTCCAGAGAGTGTTAACCAACTCCAAATCTATCCCAGTAGATCTTTATTCCTTGAATAAAGGTTGTTACTCCCCAGAAATCTACGGAGAATTTCTATGAAAGAATATCTATGAAAGCCAAGCTTTCATCAATTGCTTTATGGGAATTTCATTGTCAGTGCCCTCCCACTAACCTCCTTATATACACAAGAATTATTTCGTTTTGAGTCAAATCATAAACCATTATGATTATTTCAAAACGTCAGTTCCAAGAACCTTATGCTTGTTTCAATCCAAACATGGATCGAATAACCCGCAAACCTTGTTTGTCGGTTATACAAAATCGTCAGGATGTTGTAAGCATCCTCCAAAAGGTTTCCTTTTCAGGAAAGCGATTTGATCTGCAACTGACACATTTCATAAATGAAATATGCAGTTATCAACAAGCATCTTCAAAATGGATTTACCATGGCAACAGGTAAAAGTTGTGAACCGTTATTAACACAATGTTGATAACGATACCTTTCCGTCAAAAGCCCAGCTTTGTACGTTGGTATGTTGCCTTCCATTATGTCTTCCTTGAAGACGTTTAATGTACCAATAGGCACAATGCCTTGTGGTACAACAACTAGTATCCAAAATAGTTGTTATTCATGGAATCCATTTCGGACTCATGGCACTTTGCCATAATAGGGAGTCGATACCTCGTATCACTTCCTCAAAACGCAGTCGGTGGATATACCTTCATAAGATTGACATCTTATGAGGTTAGATCAGAAACCCATAACCTAGGTTGTTTTCTCAACTCTATCCGATCTACTCAGTTCTTGTGTATTCGAAGATTAATGGTACAGATTCATCATTGATGAACTATTTGTGTTCCATTACGGACCTTGTGCCTTGAACAGTATTACTCCGATTTTAATCGAGTATCACTATCCTCCCACTGACCACTGCATATCGGTATTCCTCTCAGGAAAAACCGCATGGTGAGCAACAATCACATTGTTCTCATGTGAGATTTATAAGTACTATACTTATGGTTTCCCTTAGGATAACCTATATTGGCACTTATCCAATTTGGGTCCTTAGTTTGGTATCATCCAAACGTTATGCCTGGCATACCCAAATTATCAGGAATGAGAAACCTTGTTCCTCCTTTCCTGTTCATATCCTATATGACATCTGTCAAACAGATTTATATGGAACCTTATTCTAAATAAGTTATTGCACTGTTAAAACTTATCCGTGAAGGAAATGGTAGCTCAGAGCGACTCTTGATTAATCTTATCATGTCTAACATGATTCGGTTAATCCGTTCGGGACCACCGTCACTTTGACGTGTTCCGGGAGGAGTCCTCATTTAAGAATACTATACTCTTTCATGTACATATGAAACTTACTGCTTAAGTATTTTCCAATACGGTCTTACCGTGGCGGCATAATACTATAGCCGATCTGTTTGTCTATTCATGTCGAAACTCTAAAAGTTTCCGATTTGTGTTCTTCAAAAGAAACACATAACCATAACGTGATGCCACACATCCGTTTAAGGTCACGAAATATTCATGTTCACATCTAGCCTAGCTAGATATGGGCCCACTTACTTCACCATGATAGGGCTAACAGGTCGGTGGCCCTTATACTATTACCAAGTAAATAGTATTTTAGGTACTTTACCTAATAAACTAGATTCGCAGACCTTATTTGAATAGTCAAATCAGTCCTAGTACCCACTCTTCAAAAGTGTGGATATACGAGTCTCGTTAAATTGTGTCCTAGACAACAATGCCACAAATAAGTCTCTATTGATCAAATCAATTTGAGCTATTTATTTGTCATTTTATATGTTTGAGATTTTATTTATATTCAAAATATAAATTCTGTTATTTACATCTAATGTATTTATCTCAGTATCATATTTATATAATAAAACACTTAGTGTTCTATAATATAAAGGTTTATCCACAATGGATTAAACACTGATATAGAGATAATATCTCTAGTCAAACTAGTTACATTATAACAGTCCCTAATTTAAGTATATATACCCAAAGGGTAGTTCCTAAACTTAGGTATCTACGGTCGAAACAGTGACTTTCGTCCCATTTCCGATTCGCAGAGAAATCTCGGCTTGAAGTCAGTATCCTGCTCAAAGCATATTCTGAACATCAATACATATATTTTATGTACCACACTAAGTATTTAAAATCTAATTTCAATACTAGCTGTGAACATAACTAAGACAAATATTTTTAAAGTTAGAGCCTCGCCCTTTCTTTAATTCATTCGTGTCTGCCATATCCAAATGGTAGTCACTTTGGGATATGTCAATTATCCTTTCAATATTTCAGAAACCTTAGGCCAAGCCTTGGGTTCTTAGAATATCGAAACGATGTGCACCTCGTGCTACATGCCCAATTGCAAACTTGACTTTATCTCCTCTAGAATAGTCAATTAATTTTCCAAGAATTATAAATTGCAATTTTAATACTTCTTAAATCTAAAATTAGATTTATGACAAGTATATTAAATTAAGCATTAAAGTCATCATCACATAAATCTTCCAAAGATTTTATGCTCTACTTATTTTGCTTAATTTTGGGCTTTAAGGTATAATAAGTTATTTTATCAAATAAAGTAACCTATTATTTATTCCCAATTTGAAAATAAATCATTTAAAATATTTCAATCCCAGATTATATTTTAAATATCCAACTTTTCAATTTTATCTTGATTACAATAGTCCAACTATTTAATCAACGATTAGTGGTACTATATATATTATAATGATTATCATAGTCCAACTATATAATCAAATATAATCCAAATTAATTAACCTCAATTACATTGATTACTATAATCCAATTATAAAATCAACTGTAAACTGAAATTAATTAATTCAAATATATTTGATTAATAATCCAATTATATATAATCAAGTATAATACAGTCCAACTGTTTATTAAAACAACAATTTAAATATTAGTCCAACTAACATTTAATCTAACGACGAATTAATTTAAATGAGCGCGTATGGCGAGTAATTGAACGAGTATTGCAAATTCAATTCTTGCCTCCCACTATTTTTCGTCGAGCCTCTAACCCTCTGTCGATACTCGGGAAACCGTTGTTTCCTAGTGGGCTAGGATCCCGTTAAATATCACACAATCTTGACTTTGGCCAACAAATTGTATGATAATTAACTAGGTAGATCTCGAAGATCAATTGGATCTCATCCAATTCCTAGATCCAGTAGGGCGAATATCCAAATCTAAACATATATCTTATATATGCCAATACATCCAATGTATTACCTAACCTTTTTCCTCTGAATCAACTAAGCCTTGACTTTGGCACAACAAACCTAGTGATCCCAGTCAAGCGCGACCCATTGACAATGGAAGTTTCGTAATCAATGTCGATGGACAAGAAGTGGTCTTGACTTTGGCCAACAAACCACAACTTGGACAAGACACAAAAACTCTCGTGATTCAAACACATCTTTGACGGACAAAGGGCTTGACTTTGGCCAACAACACCAATGCCAATCTCGGATCTTGAGTGAGAATCACTCAATGGAAGGAAAAAACTTGATATTGAGCGAGGGTTTTTCGCGTGCAATTGGCTACCAATTTATTATCTTTGTTAAGGTCTCATCATCATACACCCTTAAACATGCATTCTAAACACATAATAAAGCGCATATGTAAAATAATAACGATATGCGGATGGATATTTTACACATTGATCCTAGATCAAATCTCTCACTTTCTCTATCCCGCTTAGCACAAATATTTCTTCTACCCGTTACACTACACTTCTAAAGAAACCTCATTTACATGGAGGGGGAATAGGTGAGAAGAGAATACAAAGAAATAGGAGATAAGGCTGGACACGCCGGTCCAATTTAATAAATCAAATTTATTACAACATTTCTAAAAATCGCCCCACCCGGCTAATATCCATCCGATATACATTATTCAAACATCACAACCATGTATTCATACAAGCATGTTATCAATCAATCCAATTAATTAATCTTGATAATTAGTGATAATCCAATGTTCAAACAAAGATTTGATTTTGTTCGAGTCAAACTCGTATGCGAACACGTACTCAAAGTACGATTTCTACTAATTAAATTAAATTACATGATTAAATCCAATTTAATACGTATTAATTCTAATTCATTATTTAATTCCAAATTAAATATTACACATTATAAAAATAAACCTTTACGACTTAAATTCCAAATTTAATCGTTACGGGTCTCAAAGCCCGATTAATATCCAATATTAATTTAATTAAAGTCCAATGGGCTTTAATTAATTTCTTGAGGCGTGGACTTTTGGTCAACTCGGGTCAAACCCGCAACCAAAGTCCAATCCGGGAGTTACCCCATAAGCCCATAAATTAATTTAGGCCCATTAGGCCCAATTAAACGTTAAAGGTTCATTAGTCGCATTTGGGCCTTTTGGAAGCGGTTTTGGGCCTAATTGATCCAACCAATTTGGCCTAAACCAACTTTGTACAACAAAGTCCAATAAACCCAATAACAACTTTGAAACCCCAAATCCAATTTTAAGCCCAATAATTTATTCAAAAAATTCCAAATTTTCAATTAAATTACCTAAAGTGTATAGCATTATTAATTGCCCAAATCAAAGTTTCCAAAACATCAAATTTGTCCAATTAATCATGCTTAACTTCAATTAATCATGTCCAATATAATTAAATCAAAATCAAACCCAATTTCATGCTTCAAGTGTCTCGGCCACCAAAGAGGGAAATTATGCCCAAATCAAATTCAATCCAATTGAACCAAATTAAACATAAAATTCAACATCCCCAAATGATTTGTAAGTCATCCAATGAACAAAAAATCAAAAACCAAGACAATTTTAGGGATTATTTTCGGCCATCACAAGCAAATTGGGGAAAATTGTTCCAAACACTTTTTCATCAAATTGATCTAATCAATCATCAATTAAACAACATTCAAGCATTCTAAATCATCCAATTTCATTAAACATGCTCAAAATCAAGTTTACCCAAATTTGTCATGCCCCAAATTTAGGGAAAAATGGATCCAACCAAATTTCATGAAATTGATTATGCACAACATCAATTCAACCTCATTCAAGCATACTATACTAAACAATTTAATCATTTGATGCTCAAATTGTGTTTACCCAAATTAAAGTTTTGGCCAATATTAAGCAAATTGGGGAAAATCAATCCAATTAATTTTCATCAAATTGATTACATATAACTCTAATTTATTCATATACAAGCATTCTTAAACAAACAATTTGTTAAAATCATGCTTAAATCAAAAAGCCCCAAATTTTGCTCAAGAACCCTAATTCGTTTTATGTAACCAATAGCTCTGATACCATTGTTGAGTTTCAATCAAGTCCCAAGATCATAAAATCATGCATAATAAAAACGAGTTGAATACAACCAAGGAGTAAGGCAGAATTCATACTCACATTGATGGGTTTTGATGAAATGAAGAATACAAGCCTTCAAGTTCTCAAACTCACGGTAATGGAGCTCCTTGTGCTGCTGGACTGCTCGGTTTTGGTCCTTCTTGTCTCTCAAGATTCGGCCATGGATGGACTCCATGGAAGCTCCAAGCTTCAAGCTTTTCCATGCTCATAATTCGTTTCCCTATCACCATAATATAACCCATGTGTGTGCTAGCACTACTCTCTTAATTTGCTTCTCAAAATTTCGGTCAAACCAGAAAATTTTGTGAAGAAATCGGCTTGAAGCCGTGAGAGGAGAGAGAAGAGAGAGAGAAAGATGAAGGGTTTTTGGCTCCAAAAGCCTAAAACCGTGAATCACCAAAACAAGAGAGAGAAAGTGATGCTTTTTATATATCATTTTAATTTTCTTTTCTTTATTTACCAAGTATATATAAAATAAAAGGATATACAAAACTTTAATTAAAAAGTCAAAAAGCAAAAAGCAAAAGCTTTCAACTTTTCACCCATCACTTCTACTTTTACATCAAGTCACTTCACTTAATAAAAGTGACAACATATATATCACATCACTCAAAGTGACAAGTGATTTGACAATTGACGCGACTAGTGATTTGACGCTTGATGTGACTTGCGTGTCGCGTTCGAATTCGAAATGCGAATGCGCTCGCAATCAATCTCGGGCTCGGGTTCGCTAATTCCAAATTAATGAATTTTCCGTCGCGTCGTAATTAAATGATTACGCCTAGCGAAATCACTATTCACGTCGCTAACGAATTAATTCTAAATTAATTCGTTCGCCCGAAATAAAAATCTAATTTTAATTCCGCGTCGAAATCCAATTTCAAATAATATATCAAATATATTATTTTATCGATTAAT
Source organism: Zanthoxylum bungeanum (assembly GCA_019454045.1). Taxonomy (NCBI): domain Eukaryota; kingdom Viridiplantae; phylum Streptophyta; class Magnoliopsida; order Sapindales; family Rutaceae; genus Zanthoxylum; species Zanthoxylum bungeanum. The sequence continues at coordinate 4,472 of SKCR01005476.1, read as the reverse complement.
TCCAAATTAATCGTTCTCTCTCTTTTAATTATATTTTTATCCCAGAGATAAACTATCTCCGCAATTAATCCCAGATTAATTTTTCTCTCTTCTTAATTAATCCTAGATTAATTAAAGTGCGAGTTATACATCATCGGTGAATCTTCAGGAAGCGACCATGAGATCTCCGGATATGTTGGCAGTAAATACGGTCGTCGGATTATCCGAACACGTAAGCACCTCGTACTACGTTTATACGATTTACAAGACAAGGTTGGCTTCTAGCAAAGCGCCATGCCTACCCAATTCTCCAGAAATATTCTTACAGGAATATATTAGATATGTATCAAGCTTAGTATACCGTAGTATTGTGTATATCGGCAGTCCCAGTATCTGATAGTCACGTGCTAGGGCTGGGGCTGGATAAGTGTATGCCCCGTCCGAAGCACATGTCGGATGTCTGGTAACTAGTCTCTATAATCGGATTATGCATGACCTAGTCATAACATCCCGATGGTTGCGCAACACTTAAGAGCACTAATACCGATCCTGCGTGACATCATCTCCAATATGACTGAAGTGATACTTCCATCTTGACATCACACCCAATACACTACGACTCTCTGATAAACCCAGAAGTGGTTTACGCTAACCGGTTAAAGCCCTATACCACCAAGACCAAAGTCTATCGATTATCGTAAGTATAGCGATGTAAGTCTCAGGTTAAGACTTTACCACACCTACCTTGATTTATGCCTCCCATAGACACATAGTCATAATACTAAGCTGTTTCCCGTTCCCATCGGTGAAAAACACGACCTCCTATCGCACTTGCATAAGTATCCAATACTTTATATATGAGAACTATGCCGTTGTGCCCTCACAATGCGCACAAGTGCAATACTAGCCTATTCCGCATTATCGATTGTCCTGTCTCGATAATACTCCGGCTAGGGATATTTAATGATTAATCCTTCGGGGATTGATACTGTCTCATATAATTCTCAATCCAGGGAACTAATCATATGGACTCTCTTCATTATACATTTATGGTGATCTAATCACAAATGATGAGAGTGCAATTTCCTTGTCACATAGTTAATTTGTACAACAACACCGTGATCTGTACAACTAGTGACGCTAGGGTCATTTTGTCCAACAATCTCCCACTTGGCACATAGCCAGTCACTCGAGTGTCTAACACCTGAACATGTACGGTTCGCTCAAATTGCTGAGGAAAGGTTTTGTCAGCGGATTGCGTAATTATCTTCTGACGCGATTATACGATCATCACATCGCCACGATGTATGATCCGAACAAATCAGATGATATTAGAAGTATCTATCTGGATCGTCGATGAGACCTTTAATTCCTTAGCCTGTGCTGACGCCTAGCTCAGTGCAAAAGAACTATATCTAATTTAATTAGTTATTATCGATCCAAATGGCTTTATTGCTGCTTCAGCTGCAGCAATAATCCGCAAGTTGTGTTAATTCGGCAACAGTTATCTTGCTCGGAATATTTCCAGCTCACTGTCCCAGTGTTCAAACTTTTTATAGTACCGCAGTATTTACCGGTTTGGAAAACTTGCAGCAGTGATCCTAGTCACTTCAAGTTCTCTATCTCCATAGTTTAAGACAACATCTTTAGTTCTCTCAGATACTAACAGATGTTCTTAATCTTCAATCAGTGACTATCACTTGGATGACCCGATTGTGACTCCATATGCTCGAAGCGTATGAGACACCAATACAAGTACATTTTAAATGTACAATTTCCAGAGAGGTTAACCAACTCCAAATCTATCCCAGTAGATCTTTATTCCTTGAATAAAGGTTGTTTACTCCCCAGAATTCTACGGAGAATTCTATGAAAGAATATCTATGAAAGCCCAGCTTTCATCAATTGCTTTATGGGAATTTCATTGTCAGTGCCCTCCCACTAACCTCCTTAATACACAAGAATTAATTATTCGTTTGAGTCAAATCATAACAAACCATTATGATTATTTCAAAACGTCAGTTCAAGAACCTTATGCTTTTTTCAATCCAAACATGGATCGAATAAACCCGCAAACCTTGTTTGTCGGTTATAAAAAATCGTCAGGATGTTTTAAGCATTCTCAAAAAGGTTTCCTTTTCAGGAAAGCAATTTTGATCTGCAAACTGACCACCATTTCATAAAATGAAATATGCAGTTATCAACAAGCATATCAAAATGGATTTACCATGGCAACAGGTAAATGGTTTGAACCGTTATTAACATAATGTTGATAACGATACCTTTCCGTCAAAAGCCCAGCTTTGTACGTTGGTATGTTGCCTTCCATGTATGTCTTCCTTGAAGACGTTTAATGTACCAATAGGCACAATGCCTTGTGGGTTACAAACAACTAGTATCCAAAATAGTTGTTATACATGGAATCCATTTCGGAACTCATGGCACTTTGCCATAATAGGGAGTCGATACCTCGTATCACTTCCTCAAACGCAGTCGGTGGATATTACCTTCATAAGATTGACATCTTTATGAGGTTAGATAGAAGAAACCCATAACCTAGGTTGTTTTCTGACTCTATCCGATCTACTCAGTTCTTGTGTATTCGAAGATTAATGGTACAGATTCATCATTGATGAACTATTTGTGTTCCATTACGGACCTTGTGCCTTGAACAGTATTACTCCGTTTCATCGAGTATCACTATCCTCCCACTGACCACTGCATATCGGTATTCCTCTCAGGAAAAACCGCATGGTGAGCAACAATCACATTGTTCTCATGTGTGATTTATAAGTACTATAACTTATGGTTTCCCTTAGGATAACCTATATTGGCACTTATCAAAATTTGGGTCCTTAGTTTGGTATCATCCAAACGTTATGCCTAGCATACCCAAATTATCAGGAATGAGAAACCTGTTTCTTTCCTGTTCATATCCTATATGACATCTGTCAAACAGATTTATATGGACCTAATCATATGGACCTCTTTCATATTAACATTTATGCGTGATCTAATCACAAATGATGAGGAGTGCAATTTCCTTGTCACATAGTTAATTTGTACAACAACACCGTGATCTGTACAAATAGTGACGCTATGGCGTCATTTTGTCCAACAGTTCAGAGGCAGTTTTTTACCGGATAAAAGGTGCAGTGCGGGAGGGTGATGGTAGTGCCGTTTATGCGTGAAATGGGCAGTGAAGTTGGTGCGTGTGAATGGGCAGTGCAGTTTTGGCGTGAATGGGCAGTGCAATTTTGGCGTAAATGGATGAGGTTGTTTTGGTTATTTGTTGTGGCAATGTGAGGTAGTTTTTTGTAGGCTTGTTTTAGGCGTGAATGCTTGGAGAATTTTTGTATGTTATGCGTGAATGTCCTAGGGTGTGAAGGGTTGGTTTAGGCTTCTTTTATAGGCAATGGTTGGGGTTTACCTTATGTGAATATGGAAAGAATATTGTGTAATTATGGGGATATTTTAATTATTGTGCTATAAGGAAAAATCTATTTAATTAGGGATGTGATTTGGGTTTGATTTGATTGATCTCTTTTAACTTGGATAATGATTTAATTGAATTAGGAAAGTGTTGAAGAGATTTGATTTGAATCTTTTAATTTGGGAAGGTGATTTGTCTGATTTTAGCATGTGTTTAATGTGTGATTTTGTATTTTGGAAGCTTTGGGCGTGGGGTTTGGGGTCTCTTTGGGTGTAAATTTGGTTTTTTTTGGTGGGCTTGGTGTATGGTTTGGGTGATGTATGGGCTTGGTGTGTGACTTGCAGGGTTATTGGGCTAAGGATAATTTTAAAACAGAGAATTAACGAGCAAAACCGAAGCTAAGCAAATGAATTAAATCCAACAATGTGTCAATTTCTGACTCTTCCATTCCGACGTCCATTTCCTGCGACTTCCACAACTTAAAGAGGTAATGTCTCCATGTGAGACTCATCATCGGGACTTATATGCAAAAATACAGTGCCTATAGTCGCCACCACTTTGATTAGACTTGTGCAGTGTGTGACAATGACAATCCTATCAAAGTTATGCAATGCATTTTTACTTACCTGGCTCGCCAGCTGCCACCTGACTTGCATGTAGCTTCGAACTGAGTTGATATGGTGGCAAGGTGCCTCGACCTCTGGGCTTTGTTCCCGAACCACATAATGTAGGCTTTATCTTCTGAACTGTGCTGATGATTGTAGTGGGCCTCGACCCTGGGATGCATCCCGGAATTACAACTGATGTGTGGGCCCTTGACCCTAGGACACATCCTAAAACTGATTATGTAGTGGGGCCCTCGACCCTGGGACGCATCTCGGAACTACAACTGATGATGTAGTGGGCCCTCGACCTGAGACGCATCCCGAACTGCAAACTGATGTGTGGGCCCTCGACCTTGGGGTGCATCCCGGAACTACAACTGATGATGCAGTAGGCCCTCGACCCCGGGACGCATCTCGAAACTACAACTGACAATGGGGGCCTCGCCCCTGGGACG
>SKCR01005475.1:0-25815 GCA_019454045.1 Zanthoxylum bungeanum | reverse complement strand
CGCATTCGTATTTCGAATTCGAGTGCGGCATCGCAAGTCGCATCAAGCGTCAAATCATTCGTCACATCAAGCGTCAAAACAAATGTCACTTTGAGTGATGTGATTGATTGATTGAAAGACATGTCACTTTATTAAAGTTGATATGACTTAAGTTGATGGAAATAGAAAAGAAGTTGGAGGGAAAACTTTAGGTTTTTGGCTCCAAAATTCATTTAATTTTTATTAGATGAAATTAAATGGAAATTGATTATTATTTTGGAAAATATATAATCAAAAAGGCTTTACACTTTTTGGAACATGTCAACACATTTCTATCTCTCCATTTCTTTCTCTTCTTCTCACGCCCAAGACCATTTTTCTTCACTGGTTTTGAACCAGAAATGGCGTGAACAAAGGGAAGCAAGAGTTGCGTTTTCATGGTGATAACCGCAAGTGCTAGCACACTACGAGTCTTGCGAAGGTGGTAGGGAGGTTCGCCCATGAGCCGGGATCCGTCGGACGAGGCTTGGAGCTCCGTTTTCTCAGCTCAAATCTGAAAATTTGGAGGCAGTGGACTGGTCAGTTTTGGCGTGAAGGGCAGGGGCTTTTTGGCTTCATTCGTCTCCAAATCGACTCAACCGATCGATGTGAGTATTCCGCTATCTCCGTTGATGTGTTCACACAATGTTTTCATTGCTTGTTTGATCTTGGGACCTAGATTAATACCAACACCACCTGGATCTTGTAAGATTGGAAGTAATGACACAATTTTTTGGACGCACATACCACTGCCAAACAGATCTCCTCTACTTCTTGATAGCGGGCTTCGTACGGAAGCATCTTCTTACTGAGATAGTAGACCGTATGCTGTACTCCCGTCTCATCTGCCTGTACCATCATTGGCCCCATTATTTCTGATTCTATGGCCAAATACAGTACTAAAGGTTTGCCCGGTCTTGGAGGTTTCAATACATGAGGCTTTACTATGTATTCTCTGATTTTGTTGAAGGCTGATTGACATTGCTCATTCCATTTCACTGGTCGGTCTTTTCTCAGCAGTTTGAAGATAGGCTCACATACTGACGTCAACTTGGCGATGAACCGACTGATATACTGAATTTTCCCAAAGAATGCTCTAACTTCTTTCTCAGTCTTCGGTGCGGGCATTTCGGTGATTGCTTTGATTTTCTCAAAGTCTACCTCTATCACTCTTATTCCCACTGTATGTCCAGTAACTTTCCTGATGTTACCCCAAACACCACATTTCTTGGATTCAGCCGCAAGTTGTATTTGTCAACTCTCTGAATGAACTTCTTCAGTGCTTCTATATGCCCAATTCTTGTCTCTGATTTCCCATCATATCATCCACATATACTTCAATCTCTTTGTGCATCAAGTCGTTGAAAAGTGTAGTGGCCATCCGCTGATAAGTAGCTTCTGCATTCTTGAGCCCAAATGACATTACCTTGTAACAATATGTGCCCCACTCAGGGACAAAGGCAGTCTTGTGCTTGTCTTCTTCAGCCATGAGAACCTGATTGTATCCTGAAAACCCATTTGTAAATGAATACATGGCAGATAAAACCGCACTGTGAACTAGCACATCTATATGAGGTAGAGTAAAATCATCTTTCGGGCAAGCCTTGTTAAGATCTCTATAATCCACACACATTCTGACCTTCCCGTCTCTCTTCGACATCGGCACAATATTTGCCAACCACTCAGGATACTTCACTACTTCCAGGAACCCCACATCTATCGTTTCTTGACTTCCTCTCTGACTTTCTCGGCCCACTCAGGTCTCATATGTGGAAGTTTCTGTTTAACTAGCTCATATTTGATAAATTGGTATTGTATGATGGGCGATGCTTCTGTCTACTCAGGCATGTCCTCATTGTTGGTTTCTATAATATGTCCCAAACAAAGATTAAGCATGTGAAATACTATAAAGAATATATATGAACATGAAATATGGCGGAATCATACTTACAATGCCTTGTGATGAAGTAGATGATCAAATGGTAGAAGCTCCAAGTGGTGGAGGATTCGGCCAAGAGGAGGAAGAAGACTTGAAGCTCCAAGCTATTGTATTCCAAGCTCTTTGATGGTTTCCCTATCACCTCTTTTGATCCCTTGCTTGTGCTAGCAAAAATGGAGAAATGGAAGATCAAATCTTCCTTGCCCTTGTCAATGGAGTTCACGGCAATTTGAGAGAGAAGAGAGAGTTTTTGTGTAATGTCTTGATTAATTAATTTTTGTATTACCAAAAATCAATTTATATTATGTTATTATTTATTAAATTAATAATAAATCTATGACATAAACCATGCAATGGCTTAGAGTGTCAAACACTCAAACTCCATGCAAAGCCTTTGAGTGAAATGCACACTATCACCATGCAATGCCTTAGAGTGTTTTGTACACTATTAACATGCAATGCCTTATCAATAAAATAATGCATATAATGACAAGTGTCATGTGGGCCCCACACGTTTCCCAATGAAAGTGGGCCCACGTCCACTCACGCGTTCGGGTTCGATATTTCCGAAATACCGAGCTAGCGTCGCGACGTTAATTAAATCGGATTTAAATAAATAATCGCTCCTAGCGAAATTATTATTTACGTCGCTTACGAATTAATTCTAAATTAACTCGTATGCCCGAATTAAAATCTAATTTTAATTTCGCGTCGAAATCGAATTTCGATTATTATATCGAATATAATAATTTTATCGATTAATTCCAAATTAATCGTTCTCTCTCTCTGAAAAGGCACTTTATCCGAGATAAAGTTTCTCCGCAATTAATCCAAGATTAATTAAGTTCGAATCAAATATCATAGGTGAATCTTCAGGAAGCGACCCAAGAGATCTCCGGATATTTTGGCAGTAAATACGGTCGTCGGATAATCCGAACACGTACGTACCTCGTACTACGTCTTTACCGATTTACAAGACAAGGTTGGCTTCTAGCAAAGCGCCATGCCTACCCAATTCTCCAGAAATATTCTTATAGGAATATAAGATCTGTATCAGGCGTAGTATACCGTAGTATTGCGTACATCGATCCAGTATCGGATGATCACATGCTAGGCCTGGGGCTGGAGATGTGTCTGCCCCGTACGAAACATATATCGGACATCAAGCAGCTAGTCTCTTTGAATCGGACAATCCTGACCTTGTCATATTGTCCCGACGGTTGCAACCTTTTATAGAGTACTAGTTCTGTGCCCTGCGTGATCATCGCCTCCATATGTCTGAAGCGATACTTCCATCTTGACATCACATCCAGTACACTACGATTCTCGATAAACCCAGAAGAGGTGTACACAGAACCGGTTAGGGTCCCCAACCACCAAAACCAAAGTTTACCGATTGTCGCAAGTACTAGCGATGTAAGTCTCAGGTTAAGACCATATACACCTACCCTGATGCGGCCTCCCATAGACACGCAGACATACTACCAATGGGATTCCGCGGGGTCTATCCAGAGCGAAGCTGTTTTCCGTACCATCGGTAAAACACAACCTCCTATTGCACTTGCATAAGTATCCAATACTTAAATATATGAGAACTATGCTGTTGTGCCCTCACAACGTGCACAAGCGCAATACTAGTCTATTCCGCATTATCGATGTCCGATCTCGATAATACTCGACTAGGGATATTTAATGATTAAACTTTTATAGATTGATACTGTCTCATATCATCTCAATCCAGTATTAATCATATGGACTTTCGCCATTTATTAATCAAAGTAAATATTATTACAAAACGGCAAAAGCAATTTCATTATCACATAGTTAATTTTGTACAATAATACAATATCATTTACAAACAGTGACGCTATGGGACATAATGTCTAACAATCTCCCACTTGGCCTATAGCCAGTCACTCAAGCATCTAATACCCGAACTATGTATATGTCGTTCAAAAACTTGCTGAAGAACAGCCTTCGTCAGCGGATCTGCAATGTTTCATCTGATGTGACCTTCTCGACCTTTACATCGCCACGATGTATAATCTCCCGAATCAGATGGTAACGTCGAAGAACATGCTTGGACCTTTGATGAGACCTTGGTTCCTTAGCCTGTGCTATAGCCCCGTTATTGTCACAATACAATGGAACGGCTCAGCTGCTAACGGAACTACCCCTAATCCGATTAGGAACTTTCGGATCCAAACTGCCTCCTTTGCTGCTTCAGATGCAGCGATGTACTCCGCTTCTGTTGTTGAATCGGCAACAGTATCTTGCTTGGAAGATTTCCAGCTCACTGCTCCGTTATTCAAACAAAAAATGTACCCGGATTGCGACTTGTAGTCATCCTTGTCGGTTTGGAAACTTGCATCGGTATACCCAGATACCGCAAGTTCTCCACCTCCATAAATTAAGAAAGCATCCTTAGTTCGTTTAAGATACTTAAGGATATTCTTAACTGCTATCCAGTGACCTTCACCTGGATCGGCCTGATAGCGACTGCACATGCTCAAAGCATATGAGATATCAGGTCGTGTACATATCATGGCATACATGATCGATCCGACTGCCGAGGCGAACGGTATCCGACTCATGTTGTCCCTCTCTTCCTGAGTCTTAGGACACATGTCCTTAGATAGAGAGGTACCTCGTACCATTGGAACCAATCCCCTCTTGGATTGTTCCATGTTGAATCGCTTCAACACTTTATCAATGTATGTACTCTGGGAGAGTCCAAGCAGCTTTCTAGATCTATCCCGGTAGATTTTTATTCCAAGAATAAAGGCTGCTTCTCCCAGATCTTTCATGGAGAATTTTAATGAAAGCCAAGCTTTCACCGACGTCAGCATGGGAATGTCATTGCCTATAAGCAATACGTCGTCGACATAAAGGACAATAAAAGTAAGTGCTCTCCCACTAACCTTCTTGTATACACAAGGGTCATCTGCGTTTTGCACGAAATCATATTCCTTTATGATCTCATCAAAACGCTGATTCCATGACCGTGATGCTTGCTTCAATCCATAAATGGATCGATTTAACTTACAAACCTTGTTTGCAAGTCTAGGTACGATAAAACCGTCAGGCTGTTGCATATAAACATCCTCCAAAAGGTTTCCGTTAAGGAAAGCGGTTTTAACGTCCATCTGCCATATCTCGAAGTCGAAATATGCAGCTATTGCAAGCATTATCCGAATGGATTTAATCATGGCAACGGGTGAGAAGGTTTCGTCATAATCAATACCATATTGTTGACGATACCCTTCGCTACAAGCCTAGCTTTGTACGTTTGTATGTTGCCATCCATGTCGGTCTTCTTCTTGAAGATCCATCTGCATCCAATAGGCTTTACGCCTTCTGGTGCATCAACCAGTGTCCAAACTTGGTTGGCGTACATGGAATCCATCTCGGACTTCATGGCTCTTGCCATAAAGCGGAATCGATATTTTGTATCGCTTCCTCATACGTAGCCGGCTCATTATCCTCAATAAGATTAATATCTATATGAGGTGAGATCAGGAACCCATACCTCTCAGGTACTGTTCTGACTCTCTCCGACCTACGCGGTCCTTGTGTATGTGAAGTTTGTGGTACAGACTCATCCCGGACGGTCTGTTCTTGATCCGTCGTTGATTCATTGCCAGGAACAGTATCACTACGATCTTCATCGAGTTCTACTTTCCTCCCACTTACCACTGCATTAAAAAATCCTTCTCAAGGAAAAATGCTTGTAGAGCAACAAATACTTTGTTCTCTTGGGGTGATAGAAGTAATATCCTTTGGTTTCCCTAGGATATCCTACGAAAAGGCATTTATCAGATTTGGGTTCAAGTTTGGTACCTTCCAAACGTTTAACATATGCCCAGCATCCCCAAATCTTCAGGAAAGAGAAACCTGGTTTCCTTCCTGTCCATTTCTCATATGGAGTCTGTTCAACAGACTTCGACGGTACCTTATTCAAATAAGTATAGCACTGTTTAATGCGTATCCCCAGAAGGATATTGGTAGCTCAGTGCGACTCATCATTGACCTCACCATGTCCAATAAGGTGCGGTTTCTCCGTTCGGACACACCGTTTAATTGCGGTGTTCCAGGAGGAGTCCACTGCGAAAGAATACCATATTCTTTCAAGTAATCTTGAAACTCATAACTTAAGTACTCGCCACCACGGTCTGACCGTAATGTCTTGATACTCTTCCCTGTTTGTTTCTCCACTTCGTGTCGAAACTCTTTGAATTTCTCAAAAGTTTCCGACTTGTGTCTCATAAGATACACATAACCGTAACGAGATGCATCATCTGTAAAGGTTACGAAGTAGTGAAATCCACCTCTAGCCTGGCTAGACATGGGCCCGCATACGTCAGTATGTACAAGAGCCAACAGTTCTGTGGCACGTTCACCTTTACCGCTAAAAGGTGATTTAGGCATTTTGCCTAAAAGACAAGATTCGCAGACGTCATATGAATTGGGATCAAATTCGTCCAAGTACCCACTCTTCGAAAGTGTGGATATGCGAGTCTTGTTGATGTGTCCCAGACGACAATGCCACATATAAGCTTCATCTTTTAGATTATTTCCTCTTGAGCCTTTTGTTTGTCATTTAGGAGATTCATTTATATTCAAAATATAAAGACCGTTATTTGCAACAGCTGTGCAAATTTCTGCATCATTTTTATATAAATAACACCAGTGTTCCTGAATACAAAAGTGTAACCCTGCTGGGTTAACAAGGATACAGATATAATATTCCTAGTTAAACTAGGTACAAAATAACAGTTCAAAAGTTTAAGTTCATGCCTGAGGGCAGTTCTAAAACAAAAGTCCCTACGGCCAAACAGCAACTGGTGTTCCGTTTCCAACCCGTAGATCCATCTCCCCGGATGCCAGCACCTGCTATCCTGCAGATCTGCACATCAGTACAAATATGAGCACCACAACCAGAATCAAAAATCCAATTTTAAAACTAGAAGTATTCATATTTATCTCAATAACAAACATACCAGAAGCGATAGCCTTGCCATCTTGATATCCTCCTTCTGCCCTTTGCCCATTCGGCAGTCACGTTTCCAGTGACCCCTCTTGCCGCAGTTGGGCAGATGTCGTGAGATTTGTCCTTTGGCTTCCTAGAAGCCACTGTCAACTTGCCTTTGCCCTTCTTGAACTTCTTCTTCCTTGCACCTCCAATTGCCTTGGGGCCACCCTTTGGCGCATGAGAGGTCGATGCAAAATGCGCCTCGCGCTTGCTCCCCTTTAGGAGTTCCCTTTCGGATTCCTTCAAGATAGATAACAGCTCTCCAAGAGTGTCATCTGTATCCATCAACTTGTAGTTGACTATGATTTGTTTCCAAGTATCAGGAAGTGACTGCAAGATCATATCTATAGTCAGCTCAGCCTCCAAGACTATTCCCATTGGCCAACTCATCAATATCGGCGATCATTTGAGTCCCGTGGGCTTCAACTGATGCGCCATCTGTCATCCGGGAGCGGAAGAGTTTCCTTACTAGCTCGTACCTCTTCATCCGCTTATGGTGCGGTGAAGATCACGCAATCTTGCCATCATGTTATAGGGATCCAAGTCCCTATTCTGGCGTCTGAAATGCTGGGTCATTGCAGCTAGCATAACTGACTGAGCTTGGTCACAATCATCACTATGAGTTTTCCATAACTCTAGCTCGAGTGGCTCAGTGGGTTTAGGCGGGAGAGGTCTCTGAATAGTATACAGTATCCTCTCAGCCCCAAGCACTATCTTGAGGTTCATTTCCCAGTCGGCAAAGTTTGTCCCTTTGAAGACATTATCGCCCATGATTATGTCGCGGATATTACCTTTGCCTATCATCTTGACAACTATAGTCCAACTATAAAGTCAACGATGTTATGGGTACAGTCAAACTGTTACAAAAAATAACAATATATTAGTCCAACTAATTATTAAAATATTGACGAAAATGATTTTGAAAGACGCGTAAGGCTAAGTATCTGAACGAAATTGCAAATTCAATAATAGCCTCCCACTATTTTCTTCAAGTTTCTAACCCTCTGTAGAGAACTCGGGAAATCTAATTTCCTAGTGGGCTAGGATCCCGTTAAATAACACACAATCTTGACTTTGGCCAATAAAAATTGTATGCTATTTAACATAGGTAGATCTCCATGATCAATTGGATCTCATCCAATTCCTAGATCCGGTTAGGTGGACATCCAAGTCCGAAACATATGTATAATGTCAATGTATCCAATACATTTTTTCCTAACCATATCCTCCGAATCAACTAGGCCTTGGCTTTGGCCAAAAACAAACCTAATGATTCCGGTTAAGCGGGACCCATTGACGAGGAAAGTTTCGTAATCAATGTCGTTGGACAAAAAGTGACCTTGACTTTGGTCAATAAAAATCACGATTTGGACAAGACACCGATATGCACAAAAACTTCATGATTCAAGTACATCCTAGGTTGACAAAGGTCTTGACTTTGGTCAAAACAAACCAATGCCAACTTTGGATCTTGAAAGAACCATTCAATGGAAGGAAATTGGCTTAATATAAATTGAGGGATTTTCGCGTAATTGGCAACCAATTATTTATCTTTGTTAGGTCTCATCATCATACACCCTTAAGCATGCTTCTAAAACATCATAAAGCGCGTAAAGTAAATTAATAGTGATATGCGGATGGATATATAAACAACTTGTTCCTAGAACAAATCACTCCATTTCCTCTCCCTGCTAGCACTATTCTACAACTACCCAATTACATAATACAATAAGAGAAACCTCATCTACATTGAGGGAATTAGGTGAGAAGAGAATACAAAGAGATAAAGAGATAAGGCTGGACACGCAGGTCCAATTTATAAATTCCAAATTTACAATAATTTCTAAAATTACCTTTCCCTTCTAATATCCATCTGATATACACTATTTTTCATCACATACATATATATTCAAACAAGACATGCTTTTACAACCAATCTAATCCAATTAATTAGTCTTTGTTTATGTGATCATCCAATGTTCAAACAACGGTTTGATTTTGTGCGAGTCCAACTCGATTAAGAATAAGTACATAAAGTACGAATTCGCGAATTATATCGAACTACTAATTAAATCTAATTTAATTCGTATTCAATACTAATCCAATTATTTAATTCCAAATCAAATGTTTACACTTTTAATATGCTTTAAGGACTTAGATTCTAAATCTAATCCTATTGGGTCTCAAAGCCCAATAACATCCAATGTTGAATTTAATTCAAGTCAAATGGACTTAGAATTGATTTATTAAGGCTTGGGCTTTGGTCAATGTGGGTCAAACCCAATTGCCAAGCCCAAATAAGAATCACCCTTAAGTGCCATAAAACCAATTTTAAGCCCATAAGGCCCAATTAAATTATTAAAGCCCATTAATTAAATTTTAATATTCCAAACATTAAAGTCCAATTAATTAAAGTGTAATACCAAGATTAATATATTAAACCAAATATTTCAAAAATACCCATTTAATTTATTAATCATGTATTTATCAAATTAAATGTCCAACATTAATTTTATCAAAAATCAACTCCATTTCATGTCCTTGTACATTCGGCCAAGATGAGTTTTTTTGTGTCGATTTGTTTTCAATCCGATTGAATTACTAATCTACGTCCCGTACACGTTCTAAGTCATCTAATGATCTTAAACACAAAAATTTCAATCCACTCCAGTAGCAACACATTCGGCCAAGGCATGGATTAGGGGAAAAATCATCCAATGCATTTTTCATAAAATTGATTCCATATAACATCATGTTATACACATGCAAGCATACTTATTAATCAAATTTCATAAGAACATGCTTATATCAATTTCATCATGCCATTCGGCCAAGGTGAAGATATTGGGGAAAAATCATCCAATGCATTTTTCATAAAATTGATTCCATGTAATATCATTCTATATACATGCAAGCATACTTATTCATCAAATTTCACAAGAACATGCTTCAATCAATTTATCACACCCATTCGGCCAAGGTCAAAATTTGGGGAAAAATCATCCAATGCATTTTTCATAAAATTGATTTCATATAATGTCATTTAACATACATCTAAGCATACTCATTCATCAAATTTCACAAGAACATGCTTCAATCAATTTTTCACAAATTTTAACCTAAAGTATTTCATGCTTAAACCTAGCTCAATGATACCATTGTTGGTTTCTATAATATGTCCCAAACAAAGATAAGCATGTGAAATACTATAAAGAATATATATGAACATGAAATATGGCGGAATCATACTTACAATGCCTTGTGATGAAGTAGATGATCAAATGGTAGAAGCTCCAAGTGGTGGAGGATTCGGCCAAGAGGAGGAAGAAGACTTGAAGCTCCAAGCTATTGTATTCCAAGCTCTTTGATGGTTTCCCTATCACCTCTTTTGATCCCTTGCTTGTGCTAGCAAAAATGGAGAAATGGAAGATCAAATCTTCCTTGCCCTTGTCAATGGAGTTCACGGTAATTGAGAGAGAAGAGAGAGTTTTTTGTAATGTCTTGATTAATTAATTTTTGTATTACCAAAAATCAATTTATATTTATGTTATAATTTATTAAATTAATAATAAATCTATGACATAAACCATGCAATGGCTTAGAGTGTCAAACACTCAAACTCCATGCAAAGCCTTTGAGTGAAATGCACACTATCACCATGCAATGCCTTAGAGTGTTTGTACACTATTAACATGCAATGCCTTATCAATAAAATAATGCATATAATGACAAGTGTCATGTGGGCCCCACACGTTTCCCAATGAAAGTGGGCCCACGTCCACTCACGCGTTCGGGTTCGATATTTCCGAAATACCGAGCTAGCGTCGCGACGTTAATTAAATCGGATTTAAATAAATAATCGCTCCTAGCGAAATTATTATTTACGTCGCTTACGAATTAATTCTAAATTAACTCGTATGCCCGAATTAAAATCTAATTTTAATTTCGCGTCGAAATCGAATTTCGATTATTATATCGAATATAATAATTTATCGATTAATTCCAAATTAATCGTTCTTCTCTCTCTGAATAAGGCACTTTATCCGAGATAAAGTTTCTCCGCAATTAATCCAAGATTAATTAAGTTCGAATCAAATATCATAGGTGAATCTTCAGGAAGCGACCCAAGAGATCTCCGGATATTTTGGCAGTAAATACGGTCGTCGGATAATCCGAACACGTACGTACCTCGTACTACGTCTTTACCGATTTACAAGACAAGGTTGGCTTCTAGCAAAGCGCCATGCCTACCCAATTCTCCAGAAATATTCTTATAGGAATATAAGATCTGTATCAGGCGTAGTATACCGTAGTATTGCGTACATCGATCCAGTATCGGATGATCACATGCTAGGCCTGGGGCTGGAGATGTGTCTGCCCCGTACGAAACATATATCGGACATCAAGCAGCTAGTCTCTTAAATCAGACAATCCTGACCTAGTCATATTGTCCCGACGGTTGCAACCTTTTATAGAGTACTAGTTCTGTGCCCTGCGTGATCATCGCCTCCATATGTCTGAAGCGATACTTCCATCTTGACATCACATCCAGTACACTACGATTCTCGATAAACCCAGAAGAGGTGTACACAGAACCGGTTAGGGTCCCAACCACAAAACCCAAAGTTTACCGATTGTCGCAAGTACTAGCGATGTAAGTCTCAGGTTAAGACCATATACACTTACCCTGATGCGGCCTCCCATAGACACGCAGACATACTACCAATGGGATTCCGCGGGGGGTCTATCCAGAGCGAAGCTGTTTTCCGTACCATCGGTAAACACCAACCTCCTATTGCACTTGCATAAGTATCCAATACTTAAATATATGAGAACTATGCTGTTGTGCCCTCACAACGTGCACAAGCGCAATACTAGTCTATTCCGTATTATCGATGTCCGATCTCGATAATACTCCGACTAGGGATATTTAATGATTTAAACTTTTATAGATTGATACTGTCTCATATCATCTCAATCCAGTATTAATCATATGGACTTTCGCCATTTATTAATCAAAGTAAATATTATTACAAAACGGCAAAAGGCAATTTCATTATCACATAGTTAATTTTGTACAATAATACAATATCATTTACAAACAGTGACGCTATGGGACATAATGTCTAACACTCATAAGAGCAAGAAAACACTTTGTCATATTTGGCTAATATTTCTTCTAATTTTTCCCGCTCCTCAGAGGTAACCTCACTTGCAATTAGAATTTCTCTGGGGCTCTCAGATGTACCAAGGTTAAATGCATTTGTTTTTGTGGAGCTGATATCAAATATACTCAAGTCGTGTAAATTAAAAGGGAGAGACTCAGACGAGTAAGCAAAATGATTGTCTTTATTGCTAGCTGATGCATGAATACATTCAAATAAATCAAAGAGATAAACATCTCCATCATCCACAGATACTTCATCTCCCACAGCTCGGTCTTCCTCTTTTTCCTTGAGGGTCAAGCTCTCCAACTTTATCAGCTCTTCTTCCTATTTCTCTTCTTCCTTCTTCGCAATTTCTGATGCCAGTGACTTCTCACTCATCACATCCTGAAAGATCTCAAACCCGGGCACCATTGACTTCTACCAGTTCAGGTTCTCCCTGATATCTCGTTGCCTTCACAAAGCATTCAATCAGCTTCAACCCTTTCTTCTTGGAATTCGGCTTATCCTCATCAGACATGTATCCCAACCCTCTCCGAGTAGTCTGCCCCTTAAAGTTTGGCAATGTTGTTGAACCTTTACCCGGCTCAAACTTCATATTCTTCATGATCCTAGCCACCTTAGGATCCACCCACTCCTCAACAGTTGCCGACACTTGGAACCTTATGAAATGTAGTATTTCCAAAGTGGCCACATCACTGTCTACCTCAGCTCGAATGGTGACAATCTATCCCCGTATGGAAACTTAATAACCTGATGTAGAGTGGAGGGCACGCCCCCAAGCTTGTGGAACAATGGCCTTCCCAATAACAAATCAAAAGTGGCCGGGATATCCAGCACTGTGAACTCAACCTCATCCTCAATCGGGCAAACCTTGACTACTGCGGCAAATGTACCCTCAACCCCTCGCTTGCTATCATCATAAGCTTTGATAGTCATATTGGAGGGATCACGATCCGTTTCCTTCATTCCCAACCTTGCCAAAATCTTCAATGGGAAAACATTGATAGATGAGCCATCATCTATCATTAGACAAGATGTCTTATTGCCCCTCACTTCAGCCCTAATAAATAGTGGCTTGTTGTGATTTCTTCCCTCTTCCGGGAGTTCTTCCTCATAAAAGGTTATTACCTGCAAGGTTTCCTCATGTACTGACCCTACAAACATTGTAGGATTAACACCATCTGGTACTATTATTTTGCTCAAGGCTTCAACCATAGCACGTCTGTGCTCCTGTGACGAACATAATAATTCCCAGATACTGACATGTGCGTGTCTTCTTCAACTGGCGTAGCACTGTATCCCCTTCAGTATTGTCCCCATTTTCTGCCACTTCTCTCCATTCCGTCAATACTTCTTTACCCTTCTCAGCCGTATCACTGTAGAAACGCCAGCTGCGTGTCATTCCTCTTACCACCTCTTCATCACTACTGGAGAAATCTTCCCAGAAATTATTCCCTTGTTCTGTTTCATCCTCGATGTTGCTATCCCAAATTCCCAGGCAGAAGGCTTGGTGGTCAAAGCATTTGAGGAAAAGGCTTTCGGGTAGGCCAGAGTTTATCATATAGGTTGGTGGTGGGACTGAGTGGTAGTTCGGCAGGGGGTTTTTGTGTGTGTTAGGCTGTTCTTTTTCAGGGTCGGATATTTTTTGGGATTCTATAAGGTCCTGGATTTCATGGCGGAGGCGGGCACAATTGTCCGTGTCATGGCCCTTCTGTTGATGGAAATGGCAATATTGGTTCAGGTTGAGATGCAGTGGTGGTGGGTGTGGAAGTGGTTTGGTCTCTAGGGGTTTCAGAAGTCATTGTCTCTTTAATTTCTCCAATACCTTACACAAGGGTCTACCCAGGTTGGAGAAACTTCGGTTCCGGATAGTAGTAATCTCAGCAGCAACAGGCTTGGTACCTGATGGTCCCCCAATGGGCCTCCTATTTAGGATATAGAACTTTCTGTTCTCAGCTTCTTCTTCTTCAATATCCATGACAGTCTCCCTTAACTATCGAAAATCAGTAATCATGGAGGTCATTCTCCTCAGCTTTCCATAAATTGAGGGCTTAGTACCCTTGATAATCATCTTTATCTGGTCCTTCTTTGAGGGCCGAGTCTGTATTTTCAAAAGCTGGCTCCTCCAACGCTCTTCTTGAAGCTTTCTTCTAGCTTTTGCTTGGTATTTTCTAAGTCCTGGAGTGACAAGTGGATCTCCAGATCTGTAACATACTATCTCCAGAAGGCCTCTGCCAATTTCCTCTAATCCTCTTTGATCTTCCTCTCCAAGCTGTGATACCATACCACGGGTGCCCCCTCGAGTGACATCCGAAACATTTTCTGAACCTGACGCTTGGATAGACACACTGAACTCATAACTGAAACATACTGTCGGAGATGGACCCTTGGATCCCCGTTCCCATTAAACTTGGCTATATCCGGCATTTTAAACTGAGCTGGCAACTGTTCCTCAAACGTCATTGCCTCATAATCCAACAGGTCTTCGTGCTTGCCCCTCATCTTACGGGTGACCGACTCTACCTGATCTCGGAGTTTCTGCAGTTCAGTTTGAGACCCTGCATCATATTCAGCCATTTCATCATCAAAACCCGGGATATCATCATTCAATCTAGTCGGAGGGTCTTCACACCTCTCATTCTCAGAGTTTTCCCCAGCACGGGGCACAACCATATTGGCCATAGCGGTAGTCAAGACTTGCAACTGTTCAGTAATCTTGGTGAGATTGGTTTCCAACTGATCCATACGGGGATACCTCGTTCTCTGATTCACTCATGTTTGCTATCGGTCTTTTGATGAGTCTTCCCTCTCTTTCCTAACCAAACGAGAATCTATGGTGTCTTTTAAAATTCTCAGTCAGCATGTATGCGTGCAATGCATGGAATATATAAGTCGGTCTCTTATGATTTTAAAGCTTCAATCACATTATTGCAAGGTGCAAACTTGTCCCAGTTGAAAAGGCCCAACAGGTTTATAACTTTGCGATAACATGGCTAAAAAACTTCAAATGATAAGGGGCCCAAACACAGGATGGCCCATCGGCATTTTAGAATCTTTTAGCCCAATTGTCATAAGATACGAAATCATCCCAGTTTAAATGGCCCAATAAGTTCGTATTTCTGACAAGAAGTCCAACTGAATTCAAATGATGATGGTCTTAAGCATAAGTATAAAGAAACAATTTCTACAGAGTGGCCCATCTGTTGGATAATATGACCCATAGTGTCACTATTTGTACAGATCATGGTGTTGTTGTACAAATTAACTATGTAACAAGGAAATTGCACTCTCATCATTTGTGATTAGATCACCATAGATATATAAATGAAGAGAGGTCCCTATGATTAGTTCCTGGATTGAGAATGATATGAGACAGTATCAGTCCACGAAGGATTAATCATTAAATATCCATAGCCGGAGTATTATCGAGATAGGACATCGATAATGCGGAATAGGCTAGTATTGCACTTGTGCGCGTTGTGAGGGCACAACGGCATAGTTCTCATATATATAAGTATTGGATACTTATGCAAGTGCGATAGGAGGTTGTGTTTCACCGATGGTACGGGAAACAGCTTCGCTCTGGATAGACCCTTCGGAATCCCATTGGTATTATGACTATGTGTCTATGGGAGGCCGAAATCAAGGTAGGTGTGTATAGTCTTAACCTGAGACTTACATCGCTAATACTTACGATAATCGATAGACTTTGGTCTTGGTGGTACAGGGCTTTAACCGGTTCTACGTACACCACTTCTGGGTTTATCAGAGAGTCGTAGTGTATTGGGTGTGATGTCAAGACGGAAGTATCACTTCAGTCATAGTGGAGATGATGTCACGCAGGATATGGTATTAGTGCTCTTAAGTATTGCATAACCATCGGGATATTATGACTAGGTCATGCATATCCGATTATAGAGACTAGGTACCAGACATCCGACATGTGCTTCGGACGGGGCAGACACTTATCCAGCCCCAGCCCTAGCACGTGACTATCTGATACTGGGCCGATATACACAATACTACGGTATACTACGCTTGATACAGATCTATATATATTCCTGTAAGAATATTTCTGGAGAATTGGGTAGGCATGGCGCTTTGCTAGAAGCCAACCTTGTCTTGTAAATCGGTATAAACTTAGTACGAGGTACTTACGTGTTCGGATAGTCCGACGACCGTATTTGCTGCCAACATATCCGGAGATCTCATGGGTCGGTTCCTGAAGATTCACCGATGACGTATGACTCGCACTTTAATTAATCTGGGATTAATTCGATGAGAGAGAAAATTAATCTGGGATTAATTACGGAGATATTTTATCTGAGATAAAATATAAATTAAAGAGAGAAAACGATTAATTTGGAATTAATCGGTAAATTAATATATTTGATATATTAAACGAAATTGGATTTCGACGCGGAATTAAAATTAGATTTTAATTCGGGCGAACGAATTAATTTAGAATTAATTCGTTAAGCGATGTGAATAGTGATTTCGCTAGGCGTGATCATTTAATTACGACGCAACGGAAAATTCGTTAATTTGGAATTAGCGAACCCGAGCCTGGGATTGTTTGCGAGCGCATTCGTATTTCGAATTCGAGTGCGGCACGCAAGTCAAATCAAGCGTCAAATCGCAAGTCACATCAAGCGTCAAATCACATGTCACTTTGAGTGATGTGACATTTGAGTGATTGATGTGAGTTGATGTGAGATGAAAGGAAGCATTAAATGCTTTGCTTTTTGAAATAGAAAAAGTAAATGGTTTATTAAATATTTTTGGAAATTATATAAACCTTTTACAATTTTTATTTTCTAATCCATTCTCTCTCTTTTTACGGTATTAGGTTTTGGAAACCTTTCCCTCCTCTCTTTCTCTCTTCTTCCTCACGCCCAAGGGGCTGCTGCCTTCCTTTTTTTTTTCTGGTTCAAAACCGAATGCAGTAAAGGGAGAAAAGAAGTAATCTTGTTGCAAGATAAAAGTGTTAGCACACTCATGGAGACATATCAAGGTGATAGGGAAGTGATTTCATGAGCTTGGAAGCCATTGTTGAAGCTTGGAGCTCGAAGATGAAGATGGAGTCCACAAACCCACCATGACCGAATCTTGAAGCCCAAACCAGTGGGTTTACCGTGAGCATGACAGAAGAGGAGAATGCAGTGCGTTCGTGGTTCATCTTCGGAGCATCCAACCGATCATTGTGAGTCTTTTCCGCACCTCATATGATATATATTCAACTCGTTTTTGCATGATTTATGATCCTTGGGCCTTGATTGAAACTCATCAATGGTATCATGAGCCATTTGTGCATAAAACGTTTTTAGGGTTCTTGAGCAAAATTTGGGGCTTTTTGATTTAAGCATGATTTTGACAAATTGTTTGTTTAAGAATGTTTTTATATGAATAACTTAGAGTTATATGTAATCAATTTGAAGAAAAAATAATTGGATTGATTTTCCCCAATTTGCTTATTGTTGGCCAAAACTTTAATTTGGGTAAACTTGATTTTGAGCATGTTTAATGAAATTGGATGAATTAGAATGCTTAATAGTGTTGTTTAATTGATGATTGATTAGATCAATTTGATGAAATAGTGTTTGGAACAATTTTCCCCAATTTGCTTGTGATGGCCGAAAATATGAACCCTAATATTGTCTTGGATTTTTGATTTTTTGTTCATTGGATGACTTGCAAATCATTTGGGGATGTTGAATTTATGTTTAATTTGGTTCAATTGGATTGAATTTGATTTGGGCATAATTTCCCTCTTTGGCCGAGACACTTGAAGCATGAAATTGGGTTTGATTTTGATCAAATTATGTTGGACATGATTCATTGATGTTAAGCATGATTAATTGGACAAATTTAGTGTTTTGGAAACTTTGATTTGGGTAATTAATAATGCTATACACTTTAGGTAATTTAATTGGAAAATTTGGAATTTTGAAATTAAATTATTGGGCCTTTAAATTGGATTGGGCTTTTAAAGTTGTTACTGGGTTTATTGGACTTTGTTGTACAAAGTTGGTTTAGGCTAAAATTGGTTGGATCCAATTAGGCCCAAAACCGCTTCCAAAGGCCCAAATGCGACTAATGAACCTTAACGATTAATTGGGCCTAATGGCCTAAATTAATTTATGGGCTTATGGGGTAACTCCCGGATTGGATTTTGGTTATTCGGTTTGACCCGAGTTGACCAAAAGTCCACGCCTCAAGAAATTAATTAAAAGCCATTGGACTTTAATTAAATTAATATTGGATATTAATCGGGCTTTGAGACCCGTAACGATTAAATTTGGAATTTAAGTCGTAAAGGTTTATTTTATAAAGTGTAATATTTAATTTGGAATTAAATAATGAATTAGAATTAAATACGTATTAAATTGGATTTAATCATGTAATTTAATTTAATTCGGGAATTCGTACTTTAAGTACTTGTTCGCAAAACGAGTTTGACTCGAACAAAATCAAATCTTTATTTGAACATTGGATGATCACTAATTATCAGATTAATTAATTTGATTAGATTGATTGATAACATGCTTGTATGAATACATGGTTGTGATGTTTGAATAATGTATATCGGATGGATATTAGTCGGGTGGGGCGATTTTGGAAATTGTAATAAATTTGATTTATTAATTGGACCTGCGTGTCCAGCCTTATCACCTCATATTCTTTGTATTCTCTCTCACCTATTCCCCTCAATGTAAATGAGGTTTCTTTAGAAGTGTAGTGTAACGGGTAGAAGAATATTTGTTGTAGCGGCGAGGGAGAGAGAAAGTGAGAGATTTGATCTAGGATCAATGTGTAAAATATCCATCTGCATATCATTATTTTTTATATGCGCTTTATTATGTGTTTAGAATGCATGTTTAAGGGTGTATGATGATGAGACCTTAACAAAGATAATAAATTGGTAGCCAATTTGCACACGAAAAGCCCTCATCAAATATCATGCGTCTTTTCCTTCCATTGAGTGATTCTTGCTCAAGATCCTAGATTGGCATGGGTTGTTGGCCAAAGTCAAGCCCTTGTCCGTCGAAGATGTGTTTGAATCACGAGGCTTTGTTCCATATTGGTGTCTTGTCCAAGTTGTGGTTTGTTGGCCAAAGTCAAGACCACTTCTTGTCCAACGACATTGATTACGAAGCTTTCATGTCAATGGGTCCGCGCTTGACTGGGATCACTAGGTTTGTTGTGCCAAAGCCAAGGCCTAGTTGATTCAGAGGAAAAAGGTTAGGGTATACATTCGATGTATAGGCATATATGAGATATATGTTTGGGACTTGGATGTCCACCTACTGGATCTAGGAATTGGATTGGATCCAATTGATCTTAGAGATCTACCTAGTTAATTATCATACAATTTGTTGGCCAAAGTCAAGATTGTGTGATATTTAACGGGATCCTAGCCCACTAGGAAACACGGTTTCCCGAGTACTCGACAGAGGGTTAGAGGCTCGCCGAAAAATAGTGGGAGGCAATAATTGAATTTGCAATATTCGTTAATTACTCGCCATTCGCGCTCATTCAAATTATTTCGTCGTAATATTAATGTTAGTTGGACTAATATTTAAATTGTTGTTTTAATAAACAGTTGGACTGTATTATACTTGATTATATATAATTGGATTATATAATCAATATATTGAATTAATTAATTTCAGTTTACAGTTGATTTTATAATTGGATTATAGTAATCAATGTAATTGAGGTTAATTAATTTGGATTATATTTGATTATATAGTTGGACTATTATAATCATTATAATATATATAGTACCACTAATCGTTGATTAAATAGTTGGACTATTGTAATCAAGATAAAATTGAAAAGTTGGATATTTAAAATATAATCTGGGATTAAAATATTTTAAATGATTTAATTTTCAAATTGGGAATAAATAATAGGTTACTTTATTTGATAAAATAACTTATTATACCTTAAACCCAAAACTAAGCAAAATAAGTAGAGCATAAAATCTTTGGAAGATTTATGTGATGATGACTTTAATGCTTAATTTAATATACTTGTCATAAATCTAATTTTAGATTTAAGAAGTATTAAAATTGCAATTTATAATTCTTGGAGAATTAATTGACTATTCTAGAGGAGATAAAGTCAAAGTTTGCAATTGGGCATGTAGCACGAGGTGCACATCGTTTCGATATTCTAAAAACCCAAGGCTTGGCCTAAGGTTTCTGAAATATTGAAAAGGATAATTGACATAAACCAAAGTGACTACCATTTGGATATGGAAGACACGAAGGAATTAAAGAAAGGGCAAGGCTCTAACTTTAAAAATAATTATCAAAGTTATGTTCACTACTAGTATTGAAATTGGATTTTAAATACTTAGTGTGGTACATAAAATATATGTATTGATGTTCAGAATTCGCTTGAGCTGGATACTGACTTCAAGCCGAGATTTCTCTGCGAATCGGAAACGGGACGAAAGTCGCTGTTTCGACCGTAGATACCTAAGTTTAGGAACTACCCTTTGGGTATACTTAAATTAGGAACTGTTATAATGTAACTAGTTTGACTAGAGACATTTATCTCTATATCAGTGTTTAATCGTTGCGGATAAAACCTTTATATTATAGAACACTAAGTGTTTTATATATAAAGATGATATAGAGATAAATACATTAGATGTAAATAACAGAATTTATATTTTGAATATAAATAAAATCTCAAACATATAAAATGACAAATAAATAGCTCAAATTGATTTGATCAATAGAGACTTATTTGTGGCATTGTTGTCTAGGACACAATTTAAACGAGACTCGTATATCCACACTTTTGAAGAGTGGGTACTAGGACTGATTTGACTATTCAAATAAGGTCTGCGAATCTAGTTTATTAGGTAAAGTACCTAAAATACTATTTACTTGGTAATAGTATAAGGGCCACCGACCTGTTAGCCCTATTCATGGTGAAGTAAGTGGGCCCATATCTAGCTAGGCTAGATGTGAATATGAATATTTCGTGACCTTAACGGATGTGGCATCACGTTATGGTTATGTGTTTCTTTTGAAGAACACAAATCGGAAACTTTTAGAGTTTCGACACGAAATAGACAAACAGATCGGCTATAGTCTTATATACCGTCACGGTAAGACCGTAATGGAAAATACTTAAGCAATAAGTTTCTTATATACTTGAAAGAGTATAGTATTCTTTCAAATGAGGACTCCTCCGGAACACGTCAAAGTGACGGTGTGTCCGAACGGATTAACCGAATCATGTTAGACATGATAAGGCTAATCATGAGTCGCTCTGAGCTACCATTTCCTTCAACGGATAAGTTTTAACAGTGCAATAACTTATTTAGAATAAGGTTCCATATAAATCTGTTTGACAGATGTCATATAGGATATGAACAAGGAAGAAACGAGGTTTCTCATTCCTGATAATTTGGGTATGCCAGGCATAACGTTTGGATGATACCAAACTAAGGACCCAAATTGGATAAGTGCCAATATAGGTTATCCTAAGGGAAACCATAAGTATAGTACTTATAAATCTCACATGAGAACAATGTGATTGTTGCTCACCATGCGTTTTTTCCTGAGAGGAATACCGATATGCAGTGGTCAGTGGGAGGATAGTGATACTCGATGAAAATCAGAGTAATACTGTTCAAGGCACAAGATCCTTAATGGAACACATATAGTTCATCAATGATGAATTTATACCATTAATCTTCGAATACACAAGAAACCGCGTAGATCGGAGAGTCAGAAAACAACCTAGGGTATGGGTTTCTGATCTCACCTCATAAAGATGTCAATCTTATGAAGGTTTATACCAACTGACTACGTATGAGGTAGTGATACAAGGTATCAACTCCCTATTATGGCAAAGTGCCATGAATCCAAATGGATTCCATGTATAATCAACAAGTTTGGATACTAGTTGTTGTACCAAGGCATTGTGCCTATTGGTACATTATAAGTCTTCAAGGAAGACATACATGAAAGGCAACAACCAACGTACAAAGCTAGGCTTGTAACGAAAAGGTATCGTTATCAACATTGTGTGTTACGACGAAACCTTTTACCTGTTGCCATGGTAAATCCATTTTGAAGATGCTTGTTGATAACTGCATATTTCATTTATGAAATGTGTCAGTTGCAGATCAAAATCGCTTTCCTGAAAAGGAAACCTTTTGGAGGATGCTTACAACATCCTGACGATTTTGTATAACCGACAAACAAGGTTTGCGGGTTATTCGATCCATGTTTGGATTGAAACAAGCATAAGGTTCTTGGAACTGACGTTTTGAAATAATCATAATGGTTTATGATTTGACTCAAAACGAAATAATTCTTGTGTATATAAGGAGGTTAGTGGGAGGGCACTGACAATGAAATTCCCATAAAGCAATCGGTGAAAGCTTGGCTTTCATAAGAAATTCTCCGTAGAATCTGGGGAGTAACAACCTTTATTCAAGGAATAAAGATCTACTGGGATAGATTTGGAGTTGTTAACACTCTGGGAAATTGTACATTTAAAATGTACTTGATATGGTGTCTCATACGCTTTGAGCATATGGAGTCACAATCGGTCACAATCCAAGTGATAGTCATTGGATGAAGTTAAGGACATCTATTAGTATCTTAGAGAACTAAAGATGTTGTCTTAAATTATGGAGTAGGAGAACTTGAAGTGACTAGGATCACTGCTGCAAGTTTCCAAACCGGTAAATACTGCGGTACTATAAAGTTTGAATAACGGGACAGTAAGCTGGAAATATTCCGAGCAAGATAACTGTTGCCGAATAAACAACAAATGCGGATTATTGCTGCAGCTGAGGCAGCAATAGAAGCCATTTGGATCGAAAATAAATCTAATTAGATTAGATATAGTTCGTTAGCAGCTGAGCTAGGCGTCAGCACAGCTAAGGAATTAAAGGTCTCATCGACGATCCAGATATATACTTCTATATCATTGATTCGTTCGGATCATACATCGTGGCGATGTGATGATTCGTGTAAATCGCGTCAGACGATAATTAAACAAATCCGCTGACGAAAACCTTTCCTCAGCAATTTGAGCGAACCGTCATAGTTCGGGTGTGGGACACTGAGTGACTGGCTATGTGCCAAGTGGGAGATTGTTGGATAATATGACCCATAGCGTCACTATTTGTACAGATCATGGTGTTGTTGTACAAATTAACTATGTGACAAGGAAATTGCACTCTCATCATTTGTGATTAGATCACCATAGATATATAAAGAAGAGAGGTCCCTATGATTAGTTCCTGGATTGAGAATGATATGAGACAGTATCAGTCCACGAAGGATTAATCATTAAATATCCCTAGCCGGAGTATTATCGAGATAGGACATCGATAATGCGGAATAGGCTAGTATTGCACTTGTGCGCGTTGTGAGGGCACAACGGCATAGTTCTCATATATATAAGTATTGGATACTTATGCAAGTGCGATAGGAGGTTGTGTTTCACCGATGGTACGGGAAACAGCTTCGCTCTGGATAGACCCTTCGGAATCCCATTGGTATTATGACTATGTGTCTATGGGAGGCCGAAATCAAGGTAGGTGTGTATAGTCTTAACCTGAGACTTACATCGCTAATACTTACGATAATCGATAGACTTTGGTCTTGGTGGTACAGGGCTTTAACCGGTTCTGCGTACACCACTTCTGGGTTTATCAGAGAGTCGTAGTGTATGGGGTGTGATGTCAAGACGGAAGTATCACTTCAGTCATAGTGGAGATGATGTCACGCAGGATACGGTATTAGTGCTCTTAAGTGTGCGCAACCATCGGGATATTATGACTAGGTCATGCATATCCGATTATAGAGACTAGTTACCAGACATCCGACATGTGCTTCGGACGGGGGCAGACACTTATCCAGCCCCAGCCCTAGCACGTGACTATCCGATACTGGGCCGATATACACAATACTACGGTATACTACGCTTGATACAGATCTATATATATTCCTGTAAGAATATTTCTGGAGAATTGGGTAGGCATGGCGCTTTGCTAGAAGCCAACCTTGTCTTGTAAATCGGTATAAACGTAGTACGAGGTACTTACGTGTTCGGATAGTCCGACGACCGTATTTACTGCCAACATATCCGGAGATCTCATGGGTCGGTTCCTGAAGATTCACCGATGACGTATGACTCGCACTTTAATTAATCTGGGATTAATTCGATGAGAGAGAAAATTAATCTGGGATTAATTACGGAGATATTTTATCTGGGATAAAAATATAATTAAAGAGAGAAAACGATTAATTTGGAATTAATCGATAAATTAATATATTCGATATATTATAACGAAATTAGATTTCGACGCGGAATTGAAATTAGATTTTAATTCGGGGCGAACGAATTAATTTAGAATTAATTCGTTAGCGATGTGAATAGTGATTTCGCTAGGCGTAATCATTTAATTACGACGCAACGGAAAATTCGTTAATTTGGAATTAGCGAACCCGAGCCCGGGATTGTTGCGAGCGCATTCGCATTTCGAATTCGAGTGCGGCACGCAAGTCAAATCAAGCGTCAAATCGCAAGTCACATCAAGCGTCAAATCACATGTCACTTTGAGTGATGTGACATTTGAGTGATTGATGTGAGTTGATGTGAGATGAAAGGAAGCATTAAATGCTTTGCTTTTTGAAATAGAAAATAAATGGTTTTAAATATTTTTGGAAATATATATAACTCTTTTACAATTTTTATTTCTAATCCTTCTCTCTCTTATTACGGTATTAGGTTTTGGAAAACCTTCTCCTCTCTTTCCTCTCTTCTTCCTCACGCCCAAGGGGTGCTGCCTTCCTTTTTTTTTTCTGGTTCAAACCGAATGCAGTAAAGAGGAAAAGAAGTAATCTTGTTGCAAGATAAAAGTGCTAGCACACTCATGGAGACATATCAAGGTGATAGGGAAGTGATTTCATGAGCTTGGAATCCATTGTTGAAGCTTGGAGCTCGAAGATGAAGATGGAGTCCACAAACCCACCATGACCGAATCTTGAAGCCCAAACCAGTGGGTTTACCGTCGAGCATGACAGAAGAGGAGAAGGACAGTGCGTTCGTGGTTCATCTTCGGAGCATCCAACCGATCCATGTGAGTCTTTTCCGCACCTCATATGATATGTATTCAACTTTTTGCATGATTTATGATCCTTGGGACTTGATTGAAACTCAACACCATCGACATTTTAGAAAACTTTTAGCCCAGTTGTCATACAATATGAACTCATCCCAGTTTAAATGGCCCGATAAGTTCGCATTTCTAACAAGAGGTCCACTGAATTCAAAATGATGATGGTCCTAAGCATAGCATAAAGAAACAATTTCTACGGAGGTGGCCTATCGGCATTTTAGAAACTTTTAGCCCATTGTCATAAGATACGAACTCATCTCAGTTTAAATAGCCCAACACGTTTGCATTCTGACTGACAGAAGTTATCACTGAATCCAAATGGATGCTGGTCCCTAACGCAAGCACAAGGAAATAGCTTCTATGGTCATACAACTATGGTCTATGCAGGTTTATAGGGGTACGACAAAGGCTCTCGTCGACGAAGGGTTACCCACAACTAGGTCTCCCCACTCAAGGGTTCGAGTGACAAGTGAGCGCACCCTTTTTTATACAC
>SKCR01005474.1:0-24083 GCA_019454045.1 Zanthoxylum bungeanum | reverse complement strand
CAGTAACAGTTCAGGAATGGACATCTCAAGGTAACAGTTCGGAAATGAACAACTCACAGTAACGGTTCGGGAATGGACCAACTCACAGTAACGGTTCAGGAATGGACCAACTCACAGTAACGGTTCGAGAATGAACCACCTTACAGTAATCGTTCGGGAATGGACCACATCACAACACGGTTCGGGAATGAACCAGGGGTCGCAGCACCTCACCACCCAAATCATCTCAAACACGTGGAAAGTCAAGTGGCAGTTGGCTAGCCAGGTAAGTGAAAATGCATTGCATAACTTTGATAGGATTGTCACTGTTACACATTACACAAGTCCCATCAAAGTGGGGGCGACTGTAGGCATTGCATTTTTGCATGTGAAACCCGATGATGAGCCTCATTTGGAGGCACTATCTTTTAAGTCGCGGAAATCGCGGGAAAAAGACGTCGGAAGGGAAGAGTCAAGAATTGACGGTTTTGTCGGATTTAGTTCACGTGTTTAGCTTTGGGTTCGCTGTTGGATCTCCGTTTTAAAACTTAACCTTAGCCCAAGCCCATTAAATCACATCCAAAGAAATAATTAATATATGTCACAAATCAAAATAATTAAAACATTTAAAATATATGTCACAAATTTTAAATTAAATTCACAAACTAATTAAAATAAAATCTTAATTAAATTAAATTCACAAATTAAAATTAATTAACTCACAAATATAAACTAAATTGAAATTAAATAATCAAATTAAATGTTAAATCTAAACTACAAACCAATTAAATTAATAAATTAAATTAATTGCAATTAAAACTAAATCAAATAAAATCAAAAATCAAATACCAAAATTAAATAATTTACTTCCAATTAAAATTAAATCATTCCAAAATTAAAGATATCAATCACCTAATTTAAATATTATTCACCTAAAATACACATATTCCTTGCCTAAAATATTCCAATCATATACACATAATTCTAAATTGATTTATTTCCTAATTAAGCCATGCAAACCCTAATTGATAACTATATAAACACACACTAATTGCAACCCTAGGAGACTGACCACTCACGGCAAAACCAAAAACACAAAAAACAAATTAAGCTTGCTCCTCCACTACACACCCAACCCTTACGTAACCTTCAGCTAAACCCTCACAAATGGACACCTAGCGCCCTTGAAATCATGCCAATAACCTTCACAGCCTGCAGAGCCTTCACAAATACCCATTGACCACACTGCCTCACGCAATCAGCAACTGACGTCCTCTCCACTCACAAAGCACCAACGAAACACCCTTCAACAGCCATTCAGCCCTCATACAGAAAACAAACGCACTTAGCCCACGTTGCTGCCTTCCTCAAAAGCAAACTGCCCACTGAAGCATTGCCCTCTTTCACAATTAACGCACACAGCCTGCCCCTTTGCACCCATCGCGCCACCGACAGCCAGTCATTATCCACGTGACCTATAACCCAATTGCAGCCACACAGCCCACGTACCTAAACCCCTCAAGCAACTGACCGCCACACAGAAACAAAGCCATGAGCAGCGCCACAAATCCCCTTTACGTGCAGCCTACCCACGTCCCTCATTCACCGAAATTGCACCTGAAAAATTAAGCCAAAAATACACCCCTGGAACTGACCAAATAACTGCAAAAAAAAAACTGTCCATAACACAACCAGTAAACCGAGACAAAAATACCCCAAAAACAGTGCCAAAACCGAGACCAAAACAGTCCCCGAAACTACCCAAAACAGTCCCCTAATATACCAAAACAGTGACCTGAAAATACATCAAAACAGTAGCCTAAAACCACACAAAACAGTAGCTTAAATACAACCAAAACAATAACCAGAAACTGCAGTCCAAAACAGCAGGAAACAAAGCAAAAACGGCAAGCAAAACAGAAAAATGGCGAGTTAAGACGTTAAACAAGTGAACCGGAAAAGTTGCGGAGTGATAGCCCTTCCGACGGTTGTAAACGCGAGTCCGGAAGACGACTTAAAAGGTTAGACCCGAGGGTACCTTTCAAACTTTTTATTTGATTTTTATTGATTCTTTTAATTGTGTTTTAATCATTTATTGAATATTGTTTGCATGTGATGTGTGTTGTGGCCATTGATTAAAACGGGAAATACGTCGTCTCTCGTGGTATATAGGATGGAAACCCAGACGTAAATTCCGTAGCCGATTCCGAATGGACGGTAGTGCGGTCTGTACTTGGAATACAACTCCACGTACCACTTGAGTAAATGGCGTATAATTCGCTTTATGTTATTTTGATTATTCTCACTTTATTATTCCGTCTTTTAATTTCTGCATGTTATTTATTTATGTTATGATGCGATCGAGCGCATGGGCTTAGTAAGTGGAATGAAAGGTCCCCTATGGGGAAGGGTCAAAGCCCTTTACCACGATGCTTTGCCACGCCGGTTGATGTGTGTTCGGTTGAATGCAAAATACGTTCAATCGGACATACTAAGTTTGATATGATTGTCTTTATTTTTGTATGTATGATGCGATTGAGCGCATGGGCTTAGTGAGTTAGTCCAAAGGTCCCGTCTTTGAGAGACGAAGAGCCTAAAAGGCCACCTTTGTGACACTACTTCGCCGCGCCGGACGAAGTGTGTTTGGGTTGAATGTACGTTCAATTGGGCATACGAAGTCCTACACTTTTATTGTCTTATTTCATGTATTGTGATGTGACGCGCATGGGCTTAGTATGTTGGTCTAAAGGTCCTCTATTTGAGAGACAAAGAGCCCCCAAAAGGCCACCTTTACAGCAGTACTTCGCCGCGCCCCTTTATTTTGTTGTTTAGTATGACGTCTTCTTAAATGACCATGCATCATATCACATTGCGCATGGGCTTAGTATGTTGGTCTAAAGGTCCTCTCTTTGAGAGACAAAGAGCCTAAAAGGCCACCTTTACGGCAGTACTTCGCCGCGCCTCTTTTATTTAGTTATTCGCTTCATAACGTCTTTTTTGAAAATTCATGCATCATATTGCATTGCGCATGGGCTTATCAAGTGAGATCAAGGGTCCTCCACTTTGAGGGGTGAAAATGCTTGAAAGCTACCTTTTGCTACAATGATTTGCCGCGCCCCTTTATTTTGTTGTTATGTACGAGAAGTCATATATTCATATGTTCATGTATGTGTCATGTTGTTTACTGCATTTTGGAGGTCATTGCTATAACCCGTTCGAACGCGTTCCGAAACGCCGCACGAACGCATGTTTTCTGTCTGGTCCCGTTCGAACGCGTTATCAAACGCTATACGGACGCGAACCTTCTGTTTACCGTTCGAACGCATTTACGAACGCTACACGAACGCGAATACACTGAATTGAGTCATTTTCATCATATGTGCGTCTATGCCTATATCTATCTTCTTTTGCACCATGTCATAGCATGCTCACTTTAATGCCTAATTGCATCCCTAAGCGTCTTTTTGCATTATGTACTTAGTCGACCCTTTTATTTGTGCATGGAAATATATTGGTTATTTGTTTATGGTATGTCTATGAAATCACATGTTCACCATCATTTGATTCGCCTTTATGTGTGCTTGTGTGGTTAGTATGTGCTTGCGTTTTCATGAATACAACATGCCAATGAAATTGTCTGTTTGTTGATTTAATGTACTTCTAAGCATGCAATCTTATATGTGAAATACATGTATGTTTAGGCGCATATTTTATCTTATAAATGTGAATTTAGAAGCATGATACCCTTAGAAATAAGTGTTACTTCAGCTTGTTTAAATTATTATATAAATCCTTTCATTACAAGTGACATGAGTAAGGGACCATTCCGAACCCAACGGTTTAAGGTCTTCCCTTGCGAGGGGTGAGTGCGGCCTTAAATCTCATTTTCCCGGTTCACACCGGGTGGCGACTCCATTATTCTCCGGTTTAGTCCCCCGTGGCTACTCCGTACTCCCGACCGGGCCGCGAGCCCGGGATGGCATGCGTCGCCCTGATTAGCTGTGTTCCCACACTAGGGTACAAGTAGCCGATCGAGACATGCATTATACAAAATTAAATTCATAGGGTTTGGTGCAAACGGACCCTGTCAAGACGGTCGGGAATTTCAGAATCAAGTTCAGACCAGAAGAATGTGATCGGACTACAAGAAAAGAACCAGAAAATTATTGTAAGAGCCTCTCTTGAAATGACCAGCAAAGATTTGTAAGAATGGCAGTAGGTCCCTTAAATATGAATAAGACTTTCTCTTTTGAATTAAAAAACTTGTCCATTTTACTTGTTTATTAATTGAATGCGAAATTGATGTTCAATATTTCTGGGATGTGCTCGGAGCGAAGGGGTGCTCAATTGCTGGGAATGACACCAAGCCCGTGGCAGGCCAATCCCATGTGTTATTATCAAACCCCCCAGGTGGAATTGTTCCGACCTAGATCATTTCACCTTTGAAGATCCAGAACGCATCAAGGGATGAAGTACATGTAGGAAAATCGCGAACCCCTCGTGGCATGCCAATCCCGGGAGTTATTATCAAATCCTAGATGCCAGAGCGTTACTACTCCATGACTCGCATTTTTTAGGAATAGCTCGGGTAAACATGACACATGGAGGTTTCTGCCCCTGCAAGTTGGCTGGTGAATACCGTTAAGAACCACCAGGCACGTGGCATGGGGATGACCGAATGGCCTCCATGACCATTGTGACCTCGGGTGAATCGGACTTAGGAAGGTTTCTGCCCCTACGAGTTGGCTGGTGAGTCCCATTGAGAAACACGAGGTGCACAGCGTAGGGAAAGCCCTAGTGCCTTCGTGACTCTTGCCACCTTAGGGATGGCGTACACGGGGAGGTTTCTTCCCCCGTGAGTTTCCGCCTAACCGCTTCAGATCAATAGAAGCATAGCATTAGGAGGTTTATTCCCTGATAGCGTTTGTAGACTCCAGACCCGCCCAGCGTGGACTCAGGTTCATGGCTTTGGCCGTTCACTGATCCATAGCCTTGCTAGCCGGGACGCTGAATTGTAAGGTTCAGAATTGTTGTTTTGGTTGGCACCAGGCAGGACGCTGCCTCGGGGCAACCGAGTTGTTATCATTTTGGGTCTGAGTGGAGTATGTGCTAAGTCACTTTTGATGTACTAACCTTGTCATGTTTCTACTTTTTTATTTTTCCTGATGCCCAGCAAAGGGACGCCTGCACCGGGATCCGCAGAGCCTTGGATGTTGAAGTTTTTTCCCTCGCAATTAAGTCTAATTTGTTCCACCGGCTCGGGACTGGATTCGTTCCACTGAGGCCATCAATTCCACCTACTTGGGGCTGGATTCGTTCCGCTGAGAGGCCATTTGTTCCATCTGGTAGGGCTGGATTCGTTCCACCGAGGCCATTTGTTCCACTGGCTCGGGGCTAGATTCGTTCCGTATAGTCCATTTTTTCCGCCTGCTCGGGGTTGGATTCATTCCTCCGAGGCCATTTGTTCCACTGGCTCGGGGCTGGATTCGTTCCATCAAGCCCATTCATTCCACCGACTCGGGGCTGGATTCGTTCCACCCAGGCCATTCGTTCCATCGACTCGGGGCTGGATTCGTTCCACTAAAGCCATTTGTTCCACCATCTCGGGGCTGGATGCGTTCCGCTAAGGCCATTTGTTCCACTAGCTCGGGGATATATTTGTTTCGTCGAGGCCATTTGTTCCATTACCTCGGGTTCAGGTTACATCCCACTGAGCGGATTATCATCGGCATGGGGTCAGATCATCTCCCCCATGACCGCCTCTCAATTAGTCCGGGGAGGTAACATTCACTCGGATCCAAATATCTTGTTACCTCGGTGTCAGGTTATGTCCCACCGAGCGAATTATCATCGGTATGGGATCAGAGCATCTCCCTTATGGCTAGCTCTCAATTGGTACGGGGAGGTAACATTCCATCAGAGCCAAATGTACTGCTAATTCGAGTTCAGGTTACGTCCCACCAAGCGGATTATCATCGGCATAGGGTCGGAGCATCTCCCCCATGGCCGGCTCTCAATTGGTCCAAGGAGGTAGCATTCCCTCGGAGCCAAATGTACTGCTACCTCGGGGTCGGGTTACATCCCACCGAGCGATTATCATCGGCATGGGGTCGGAGCATCTCCCTTATGGCTGGCTCTCAATTGGTCTGATGAGGTAACATTCCCTTAGAGCCCAGTATCCTGCTACCTCAGGGTCGGGTTATGTCCCACCGAGCAGATTATCATCGGCATGGGGTCGAAGCATCTCCCTCATGGCCGGCTCTCAATTAGTTCGGGGAGGTAACATTCCCTCGGAGCCAAATATCATTCTACCTCGGGGTCGGATTACGTCCCACCGAGTGAATTATCATCGGCATTGGGTCAAAGCATCTCCCTCATTGCCGGCTCTTCATTGGTCGAGGGAGGTGGCATTCCCTCGGAGCCAAAGTATTTTGCTAGCTTAGGGTCGGGTTGCCTCCCACCAAGTGGATGATCATCGGCATAGGGACAGAGCATTCCCCACGTGGCCGGATTCAAGTTGATCGGGATCGAAAATTCCCCTCACAGTCAGAGTATGAGGAACGAGGTAGCAAGCTGAAAATGAAAATCATGTTACGTATTGAAGACGGGAAGTAAAGCATTCGGTGATGTGCACAGAAAGAGAATGTGTAAATGTTTTTACAAAAACACATATTGTTTTTTACACAAGGACCCATTGGGGTCACCCTCATTCCTCAGCCCGGGCAAGGGCAACTAGTTCATCTCGGTCGGGTTTAGGAGGTAAGACCTCTAGCATAATCTCGGCAGAAGGAATCTCAGTTTCAGTTTGGATTGCAAGAGGGGCTTCGCCTTCTGCTGCAGGCACTTCGGAGGCGGGGGCAGGAGCCTCAGGCTGTAACTCCTCGGGAACTGGGGATATGGGCACGGTAGATATGAGATCGGGATCTTGAATATGCTCTGAGGAGGGGCAAATAGTGCAAGAGCTTTGTCCTCACAGAGCTCCCATTTGCAGAATCGGATGGCAATATGGACGGGTTATATGTCCACCCAGGGCATCAGCATTGGGATGATCTGAGCACAATCACCAACCCCTTCAAGCTTGGCTTTCTCCAGGTCCTCTTCCAGTTGGGCCTCTCGATTTTTCAGGTTATCCCAAGCCTGGTCCATTTCTTTGATTGCCGCTTTGAGTTTAGTATCCAAGCTTGCGACCTCCCACTTGAGAAGTTTGGCTTCATCCTCGGTGGCATCCATTTTCTTCTTTGCAATTTCGGAGGTGTTGTGGAGGGAATCGATCAGTGTGGTGGCCTCAGTCGCGGCTTGTTTCAACATCTGGTTTTCTTTTTCCTTTCTGGCCAGCTCGGCCGCGGCCTGTCTCAAATCGTTCTCCATCCTGGCCAGCTCGGCCTCCAACTCCATAATCTAAGATTGGAGTCTCTGCAGTTGACCCCCCTCGGACATAAGACTCGTCAGCAGGTCTATGTTCCGAGCCATCATGTAACCTATTTGCGAGAGACAAAGAAAATGTCAGAATTTGTCAAGTAAAAATGAAGAACGGAAATGGGGAAGAATGTTTACCTCGAGAATTTGGGCAGAGAACTTGGAAATCACCTCCTCGGGGGAGATGTCCTTAAAATTTGGGATCCGCTCAGGGGGCACTACTTCGGCCAGTAAGTTGAACGTAGGCACCAGATGGGATGTCGCATCCCGGACCTTTTCACTAAGGTCATCCACCCCCAACACTACTCCACCCTTCCCGATCTTGGTAGGAACCTCAGTAGTTTGCCTCTCCCTCCGAGCAACAGACTTCTTGGTGGGAGGTTCTTCTTCTTCCTTCTCTTGGAGCTCGACCACTTCTTCTCCAAACATACGGCGGCGTTTACTTGCAGGCCTGGATGAGGTAGGAGATGATTAGATCGTTAGGCTCGGAGCTGCCACTGTGAGAATATGTTGAGGAGATGCCAACGAATAAGCAAGCAGTTTGGCTTTTCCCTTAGCCTCAGGAGGAATCAGATTGGTCAGTCACCGCTGAGAACTTCCAGATTCTCCTTGACCGTTCCTCTTGGCCAGACCCTCAATCCGCCCTAGGTACTTGGCTGCCTTCGTCATTCCTGCAGAATACAAGGTAGAAAGTTTGGTCGGTTTCTGAGTACGGGTAACCTCATTCAGATTTGAGCTGAGCACAAGGGATTTTTCAGAAGGTTAGATGATAGCTACCTAATCTTCCTAAAGCCTGTAGAGGTATGCTCCGGATGAGGCCCGATTCTACAAAGGCAGCATCATTGACGATTTCCTCTAAGAGCCAGAAAAATTCTGGGCCTTTTTACTCATGGTCCGGACCGCATGACTAATTTTAGGAGGATCCCTCCAATAGGCTGAAAAGGTTTGGGAAGTTAGTATTTTTCATGAAAGTTACAAAAACACTAAGGGCTCAGGTCCTCACCTTCTATTGAAAATACGTATGGAACGTCTATCTCTACAAAATCTGTTGATCGAGATCGACCCAGTCGCCCGTGGCCCAGAACCAGGGGTCTTTGAAGTTTTTGTTATTCTGGGGGAGTTCGGTGATGAGAGTAGGAACGTCGGTGTAAGAAGAGAGGTAGTACCAACCGTGATGAGACTTCAGGTTGGCCTTCAATTTATACAGTCTTTGCAGCTCCACAAAGGTCGGCTCTCCCAGGCCCGTTCGGTGCCATATCACATGAAGATCGGCCAGTATCCGCCAGCTATTCAGATTCATTTGGCAGGGGGAAACTTCTATCAAGGCTAACATCCTCGCAAAATAGGACTGGGCAGACAGTCGCAAACCGCACTAGAAGAAGGAAGGGAGAAGAGCCACCGAGCTAGACTCAAGCTGACTTGCGAATTCAACAAGGCCAGAGACCTCAAGTGCTATGTCTGTTGGGACCTCGTACTGGTGGAGGAGTATGCTCAAAGCATCCTCCGTGATGGTTGAAAGACGATCCATGTCTAAGGAGGACCAGTCTAATTCATCTGGTTGAGGATTTTTCTGGGGAACTCAGTGATGGTAAGTATCATTTTCTTCCTGAGAAGGGGTTGGAGTAGTATCTAATTCTTCCAAGCTGGCCGAGCTTGAGGAGGCCTCTTCAGTACGAGGAGGTTGGAAGTTTTGGGGCCGAGCTAAGGACGATTCAACGTTTGACATTCCTAGCAATGGCATGGTCCGAGAAGGGCAGTTAGCAATAATTTTAGGGGCATCATATACTCAAAGGCTATTCCGACTTCCGGGGACCTAGGCCTAAAGTCTCTAAGCGTCCTAACAATAGCCACAAACAGTAAGTCTTTTTCTCAAACATCAAACTAAACACACCACAAACAAAAAACACAGAAAACTTAAAAATTAGACACCCTAACCCACAACCCATCATTCGATCGAGAAGCACATGCATCTTACACCACCTAACCAGCCCACAAATTACACTAGACATTCGTAACACATAACAAAAGCAAAAAAAAATGATAGAAAGCAGTAAGAACAAGTGAGGAATGATCACGAAGAGTTTCAGTAATTGAAAAGAATGAGGTCGAGCAGAAAACTTACTTGATTCAAGAGGATGTATAGACGGTTGGTCTGGTCGGTCTTGAAGTTTGCTGATATCAGAGAAAATAGGGAGGAAGTCTCTCGCGCTTCGGAAGTGCTGGTTTTCGTAAAAGAGAGATATGAATGTTGCTTCACGTTTTTGTAGACAGTTCGGAGCATTTCTGACTGTTGGATCAGAGAGAGGCCTCGGATGTGCTTCGCGTGTCATTTCAAGTTCCATCTCCTCAGATTGCGATGGACGGCTAAGATTGGAAACCTTTCACTTGCCCCTTGGATGGTTGATTGTTTTGGTTTTTTGGAGGGAGGACCACAGATGCTTGATAAGTGTCGAGTCCAGACTGAACCCTATAAGTTATTTGATGGGCATTTAAGAGGTTATATTGGTTTATGATTTCCAAGAGATGGCTACCAGAGGGGTAAATGAGGTATTTACTTTGAGCCAGAGAATCATTTGGATAGGCATCGGAATCTTCGGTAACTAAGCACATGAAGATGACCGAGACGAACTGATTAGTAGTCGAGTTAGTTTTTTGTGGCTCCCAGAGGCAATCATCTACCCGGTTGATCAGTGTTTTCTTAAATTCATAGTTCCCGGTACAAACTCATGCACTCATTGAAACCGAGAACTAGTGGACAGATGTTGATAGAGTTTTTTGTAACAAAGTGTTTGACCAGTACAACAACGACAGAGATCAAATTTTCCCTTTTGGGAGGACAAATGTTCTGAGAGTATTAGTGGTCCTTCAACCAGGCATAGAGTTCAGACCCGACTCCCCGAATCTGACCGACCAAAGGACACAGTATGAAGCAGATGTCAGAGATCGACAACATCAGAGCCGAGACCGACTACTTTAGCCAGATTGGTCGGTTCGGTCCCATCCTTCCTCCTAGATCAGGAGAATGTGCTCGGATATTTCGGGTCAGGTCGGAAATAGTAAGAGTAGTTTGGCTCTAGGTTTGGCCGTCCACATGACGCTCGACGCGTAACCAGGACTATTTGGACTTTTCCCTCTGACATGTACCACCTTTACAGGTTGTCATCATAATTGTTGAGTGTGGCAGTGTATAAAACATAGTGATTTGACGGAGATTCAGGAGGCAAGCTTGCTTTCGGCGAAGCAGTTGGGGCAGAGAGCCCGTCAATCAGTCGGAGATTCACGTGGCTGACGTCATAGAGATATGGGAACAGTAATGTATTTCTCTTAGTATATAAAGGGAGGGTAGTCTCATTTTTATAGGTTGGTTAGCAAAAAGCTCGTAAAAAGTATTCTTTGTAAAACACAACACAAAGGCAAACAGCTCGGTAACATTAGACCACCCTTGAAAACAGGTCGGCCGAGCTCGGTTTGTTAATAAAAGTAACATTTTACTTTGTTCCCATGGACGTAGGTTGGATCATCCCGCCGAACTATGTAAAACCCTCTTGTCAATCTTGTGTGTGTTTCGTCTTCTGCTAAATTTGCTTTTGGTCCCCCATAACCAAACAAATTCACGGTTAGAGGAGGATTGTCCCGGGAGCACTATCCTGATATTGCCCCTTGAACTAAAATCACCCGTCAATAAGCTGTATAAATTATTTTTAAATATGTAGATAAAATGTATTTGAATATAATTATGTCTAATCAAAATATAATTAATTTTAAAATATAATCATTTAAACATTTTTAAAATTAAAAGAGTGTATATATTATATTGAAATTGGAAATACTTGTTATAAATTTATGTGTATAATTTATTTCAAAAAATCAACTAGTAAAGAATGAGAACTTATGGGGTTATAAAATATTAGTCAATATCATACTTAATCAATGTGGGATAAATAAAACATTCCACCAGGCTCCCCATCCATGATGTTCACTTAGGCCTAACACAATAATATCGACATTAACCTTGCGCCATACAATTATAATCAAGAGACATGGTATTGGCTTTGATACCACTTTATTATGTGGCTAATTTTGAGGGTGTAAAACGTGTTTTGTATGATTCTTCGAGAGATTCTAAACCTCTTTTAAGATGAGTCGAAATACTATAGGCTTTTCTGAAATAACGCTAGTTGTAACCCTTGATAATTCTCTAGTTGTTTTATTATTGCCGGTAGCTGCAATATATCCAGTACAAAGAAGAGTTTAAGGATAATAAGATCATCCCTTTAGCTCCTTGTGTCCTAATTTGCCTTGGAAACTAGAATATAAAAAACTAGTAATCAATATATATAACTGGATAACAAGCTAACAATAACCAATTGTTAGCCATATCTAGTTCGTGTTTGAGTGAAACACATGCAACACGTGTAAATCTTAAACCCTTCTATTAAAGGGGCCTCGTGAGGTCAATGTGACAGCCCTATGAATGGCATGCATTCGAACCACCAGTCCCAAGTAATTGCATAGGCATGATCATATCATATGACCACTTCATCAGTTGCCAGAAACAACTCCATCATCCTTAGAACGAACCTCAACCTCAAGATTAAAATAAGGAAGTTTTATGATATTCCTCACAAGCAATAGTTTGTGTTTGTGCCTTTTCAATATGCTGTATAAATCAGATGACATGGGATGAACCTGTGCAAGTTTCATTTTACAAGTATAAAAATTATATTATATTATATATTTAATTTTTTTTTTTCTACTTGATGTTAATTATACACCAAATTTCGAAACAAATCAAACTCTCTCCCCAATTTAAATAATCTTTAACGGTGTTGGTGGGTATCAAAAAGAAAATCAGTGATGCTCCTGGGACCCGATGCAAATATTTAAACACACCGGTAATATTTTGGTCAAATATTGTCGGCCAAAATATTTTAAAAATATATATATAATAATATAATATATAAAAAGGGTCACATCATTGTACACACGTTTTAAAAAAGTTTATATGCAGGTTTAGATAACCTATAAATGTAAGGCTACAGTTAACTAATCTACCGTTCAAGGGATGGGCTACTATCCTTTTGCATTATCTCATTTATCTCCTTTTAATGGTAATATAAATGTGAAAGGATGATAGCCCAATCCACCGTTCACAGCATCTATCTATTTACAAGTGCTCACGGTTCGTTTATGATTAAAAATTATAACCAA
Organism: Zanthoxylum bungeanum; assembly: GCA_019454045.1. Classification (NCBI taxonomy): domain Eukaryota; kingdom Viridiplantae; phylum Streptophyta; class Magnoliopsida; order Sapindales; family Rutaceae; genus Zanthoxylum; species Zanthoxylum bungeanum. Next base: position 11,477 of record SKCR01005474.1, on the reverse strand, counting down.
ACTATACGGTTATGGTTTGCCTTTAGGATGAATAGTAAATTAATCGTAAATTAACGGTTCAGTTGCAGTTCAACTCAAAAGATTAACCATAACCATATAGTTAATTGTAACTGAATCGAACCGTACGGTAAGATTACAGTTAAATATTTTTTATTTAAAAACTAAAAAATAATTGTAAAATTAAAATTGATTGTAAATAAATGTGAAAATATTTTATTACAATGAGCTCGCACTAAACTTTTATATGATTAAGCTACTTATGTATCCTCTTGAGGGATAAAGAGGAATAAAAACTCACGTAGTTCTAATACAATTTTTCTAATTAGTGATCTCATTTGTTTACATGATTAAAATTTAAAAATTTAAAAGTTACATTTTATTCTTCTACTTCTTCTTCGGGGGAATGCGGTCCTGTCGTCACTGAACCTTCAGTTCCAATATCGCTGAGGTCACACAAATCTTCAAAAGAATCTGATACATGATTTTGTTGTTGCAATTCGACACTTGACCAGTCATCAAAACAAGCTTGGGCTTCTAAAGATGAAGGGTGCAAAATAGATCTTTTGGTGTCTAGGATATTGCCTCCTGAGTTGAAGGCTTACTCCACCAATATAATTGACACCAGTACTAAAGAAAAAATCATTGGCATAACAGAAATGACTGAAAATAATCCTTCATTGCAACGCCACCGGTCGATGATTAGAAATTGGGAACCTGCAAAACGTTTAAGGGGAAACTCAAAAGGTGTGGTTATATATTTATCAATTTCAAAATGACCGCTGGTGGTAGATTTTGATTTTTTGTTTCTTTATATTAACCATATATTTCCATCAGGGAGCCTTGAGGGTTCGACAGACTGATCTGGATGACTGGTTTCACCAACGGGTTGGACTTCGTACACATGCGTATAATCGTCAAATAATTCATCTATAGTATTTCTTACCTCATCAATAATTAAAGACAAAATTAATTACCTCAATTGGTGTAATAGATAAAAAATTATAAAAAGTTTGTAAAACATTTTCTAAACCATCAATTTCAAGTCTTGGATTAAAAAGAATTGTAACAAGATAAAACAATGATAATTTTTTGAAATAATTAAGTCATTTTTGTCTCATTAAAAAAATACAATCTTTCAAAATTGAATTTCATAAGTTTCCTCTTCTTCACACTCATGTAAAGCCCCACAATATTAAGAGTTTCAAGCATGAAAATGTTAGAAGTACGATAATAAACACCGATTGAATTATTAGTTCCATCGTTAACAACTTTTAAGCTATTTAAAATTTTAGCATAAACATCTCAATTACTATGATACAAAAAATTCATAATGATATTGAGATACAAATACATACAATAAATCTTTATAGCCAAAACTTTCATTGAATAGAAAATACGTTGAATTCCAACGTGTAAATACGTTGAATTCCAACGTGTAAGAACATCATGCGAAGACCTTTTGTATCGAACACCGTTGAGTTTACTAAACTGACCCCATTCTCTTCTAAATTTAGTGTATGTCTATATTAAATTAAGTGATTTTTTAATTGGTGTAAGATGTGAATTCAAAATTTTTAACCTTCTTGTATACATAAATTTAAAATATAACATACACAATAAACATGAAAAACATTTCCCCCAATATTAGGTTGATAAATTGATTTAAATTCATTAATTGAGGTTGTGTTTGTGGATGTATTATCAAATCCAATAGTTAAAATCTTATGTAAATAATGTATATTCTTTTAAAATATTGCTAATCATTAAATATATAAATATATTATGTGCAGTGTGTGTCATGGACAATAAAAAATGTATATTTATTAAAAGGAAAATTAATCATATTACATTGTTAGTTTCATTAATCCTCTTAATTTAGCACATTTGTAAAATAATATATTATATATAATTTTTAATTATTGTGTAGGTAAAATTGAACATCGGGCGAGGCATAATTGATAGCTGGAGCTCCAAATCATTTGAACAAACAATTAGCGGGTTCACTCATCTCATCTTCAAGTGTTGGAAAGAGTCCTTTATTACCAAAGGAAAATGATAGCAAGCTAACAGATACCATATGTGAGCTAATATGTTGATGACTGAAATAATTTTGTGGAAAATATAATCAAGAAATAAAAGTCAAAAAGCTAAAAAGGAAGAACAAATAAAAATAATAAAAAGGGAAGAAAAATCCTGGTTACACCGCTGATAGGCTTTATCATTATCTTGGCTATTACTTCATTGCTCGAAAGGTCACTTCCAGCAGTAAATCAAGTTGGACTTGCTTGCTTACAAGAACCAGTTTATAATAAAGCATTTTTCTTATCATGCAAATTGCAAAATAATGTAATTGCTAATGTCTTTTTAAAATAAGTAAGAGGTGAGTACCTCTCACTATAAATATAGTTACTCGCCTTTCAATTTCTTCATGCTTTCTTCAAAGTTCATTTGAGAATTTTGTAGAAAGTGTCTTGTGTGATACATTTCCTTTGTTGTAATTTCTTTTTCTTTCTTTAATAAAATTATGTGTGTTTTTATTCAAATCATGAGTAGGTAATTTCATTTTGTTAGAGTGCATGGTGAAACTCTTAATCTGATGATATAGTTAAATCTTACTTATGTTATAATATATATATAAATTATAATCTGAAGACTAATATTTAATCTTCTCTTGTATTTGTGGGTGTCTTGATTCGCTATAGACAATCTCATCTTGGTTGACACAGTTAATACTTTACCCTCATATTATATGAGAGAGTGATTTAAATATAGACTAATTATCGACAAAACCATATCACCACCTTTATGGATGGTTTCATATGTTTTGACATAATTAAATCCTGAAATAAATTAACTGGGTAATAATGACAATTTATATATTATAAAAAGTAAGATTTCTCTATATTTGAAATATCAAACCCTAACCCGAGTATTTTAATTTATTGTTGCATTCTAATTTAAAAATTACCCTTCATTTCAATCAATTCATCCTTTTTTATTTTGTTACTCAAATTGTTATTTTATTTTACTAAATTTTTTCCTTGTTGATCGACCTCATACTTATCAGGTTATTTTATTACTTTAACTCTCTTATATTTGGGAGTGAAGAAATATTTTGTGAGTGTGTCAAGTTTTTGGCGACGTTGCCGCAGAATAGTAGATATAATAATAATTTAACATCGTTGCATTTGTTTTATTTATTATTTTTATTTATTTATTATTTTTTTTGCATCTCACATTTTCTTTCCTTGTATTTATGTAGATCCTAAGATGTCCTGATTGATCCTAAATGAAATTTAAACCCAGACATCCCACGTATAGACAAACCCTGTACTTAATTTATAAAGGTTACAAGAGACAGAAAACTCAATTAAAATGGAGCTTGTATTTTGCCAAAGAATTTCTTGAAACCATCCCTATCTAGAGGTTATTCCATAATTTTTTGTGAGAATCTAATTTGAGAAATTGAGACAGTTGAACGAGAAATTCAATTGAAATTTGAATTAACAAGAATTTGATGACCTTTTTAGGATCTAATCGCTACATTTATGTTTTTCTTCTTTTGTCATTTATTTTTACTTTTTATTTTTCACTTGTTTATTATTATTTTTCTTTTTGTAAGTATTTCCTTTTGATATTTAAAATTTTAGGCATTTAGGATTGCATGAGTCATTGGTTTCGATCATCTAGTGGTAGATTAAATAAAGAGTCTTCATCACCTTCACCGTCAGTCAAAATAACTGATAACCGAGATGAAAATCCAATTGATCAGGTCAAACATAAGTAACAACATGGCGATTTTAATCATTTTAAGACACCTAGAGAGTTCATAAATCCCACTAGGACATGATCACCATCTTGCATTGGTTTCCCCCCAGATGCATCACATTTCAATTTTAAACCAGGCCTCATCCAACTTTTACCCAGATTCCATGGTCTAGAATCATAAGATCCTAATCATCAGTTAAGAGAATTTAAAGAGGTATGTAATACTTGCACATACCAAAATTACAGCATAAATATAATTCGACTCAAGTTTTTTCATTTTCTTTAAAGGATAAAGCTAAAATTTGGCTGCAGAACCTTAGGTCATGATCCATCAGATCATAGGATGATTTGTAAGAGCAATTTCTGCAAAAAAAAAAAAAAAAAAAAAAAAAAAAAAAAAAAAACTCTTTCCCCATTATAGAACAAACTCATTTAAGAGGAAAATCATAACTTCCACACAAGAGTCGGGGGGAAACACTTACTAATGTTAGGAGAGATTTAATTAAATGTTAAATGTTTTTCCACATTATGGGTCTGAAACATGGGGGTTGGTTTCCTACTTCTACGATTGTTTAATACCCCAAAGTAGACAAGTAATGAAAAATGATGTGCAATGGTGAGTTTAGGGATAAAAATTCTGGTTGGAGAAACCATCCAAACTTCAATTGGAGGAATGAAGAAAGATTTTCTAGGTGAACAAGTTCCATTTTCTCAATTGATAATACATTGAAATACAAAGGCTCTAGTTGTCCAACTATTTCATGTATTCTTAGCAATTATAAAATTGAACTTGCATTGCTTGATCTTGGAGCTAGTGTCTGTTGGACAATTATGACCCATAGCATCACTATTTGTAAAAGACATGGTGTTCTTGTATAAATTAACTATGTGACAAAGGAAATTGCTCTTTTATCATTTGTAATTGGATTACTTGGATATATAAATGATAAAAATCCTTATGATTAGTTCCGGATTAATAAGATATGAGACAATATTAATCCACGAACGGTTTAATCATTAAATATCCCTAGTCGTAGTATTATCGAGACTGGATATCGATAATGTGGAATAGACTAGTATTACACTTATGCGCGTTATGGAAGCTTAACGACATAGTTCTCATATATTTAAGTATTGGATACTTATGCAAGTGTGATAGGAGGTTCTGTTAGCCGTTGGACCGGGAACAGCTTCGCTCTGGGTAGACCCCTCGGAATCCCATTGGTAGTATGACTATTTGTCTATGGGAATCCGAATCAGGGTCGGTGTATGTGGTCTTAACTTGAGACTTGCATCGCTAATACTTGCGACAATTAGTATACTTTGGTTTTGGTCGTCCGGAGCTTTAACAGGTTCTGTGTACGCCTCTTCTGGGAATACTGAGAATCATAGTGCATTGGGTGTGATGTCAAGATGGAAGTATCACTTCAGTCATATGGAGATGATGATCACGCAGTGATACAGAACTAGCTGCAGCTATCGGGATAGTATTACTTGGTCATGATTATCCGATTATAGAGACTAGTTGCTAGTGATCCGATATATGCTTCGTACGGGGCAGACACAATTCCAACCTCAGGCCTAGCATGTGACATCTGATACTGGATTGTATTACGCAATACTTTGTATACTACGCCTGATAAAGATTATATATTCTTCGTTGAATATTTCTGGAGAATTGGGTAGGCACGGTGCTTTGCTAGAGCCAACCATGTCTTGTAAATCGGTAAGAATGTGGTACTGGTTACGCACGTGTTCGGATAGTCCGATGACCGTATTTACTGTCAACATATCCAGGGATCTCTTGGGTCGCTTCCCAAAGATTCACCGATGACATTTGACTTGAACAGAATTAATATGGGATTAAATTCATCTAGAAAAGAAAGCGCGATTAATTTGGAATTAATCGGCAAAGTAAATTTAATAGTTAAATTGGATTTTACTATTTAATTTATTTAATTGGGCTAAAATAATATATCGGATATATTAATTGAAATTGGATTTCAATACGGAATTAAAATTGGATTTTAATTCAAGCGAACGAATTAATTTAGAATTAATTCGTAAGCGACTTTCGTAATAATTTTGCTAGGTATTATTATTTAAATTAAATTGGATTTAATTACGTCACAATGAAAAATTCGTTTAATCGGATTAAACGAACCTGAGCCCAAAGTGTGTTGTGTAAGCCAACTTAAATTTTGAATTTAAAGTGGTGGGACACACTTTACTTACATCACTAGTCACTATTGGTGATGGAAGTAGTTGGGCTTTGTTAAATGTTGCATTTAACACACAACACACATGTTTTGTATAGGTTGGACTTACTATTCACCTTCTCCCTTTTACTTTCTCTCTTGGCCTAATTACTTCCCTTTGGAAGGGAAAATTTTCTTTCAAATTTGTTTCAATTTTTGGACAAAGCTAGCACTTTGGGAGTTAAATAAAGTTGATAGGGAAACTCAACAAAAAGTTTGGAACTCAAAAGGAGGGCTTGGAGCTTCTACATCCATGGAATTTTTGAAATCCTAAAACCGATCAATGTAAGTTAATTCCGCAAACTTTACTTGATTATTCACACACAAATCATTGTTTAGAGATCCTTGGCATGTGTAGGACACTAACAATGGTATCAGAGCCACCTAAACTTATTTTTAAATTCTAGGGTTCTAAACTTTAATTTGGGGATTTTATGCTTGGAGTGTGAAAATTCTAAATTGGTTGTTTGGTTGTGTTTGGATGATGATAATTGGATTTGCGCATCATTGGATTTGTTAAAAATTGATTAGATTAATTTTCCCAAAATTCACATGCATGGCCGAATGGACTTTGAGTATTGGATGGTCAAACAATGGTATCAAAGCCACCTAAACTTATTCACGTACTTTGAGTATTTATTCTTAAATGAGTTGGACTCGCACAAATCAAATCGTTGTTTGAACATTGGATGGTCATTAATCAAAGATTAATTAATTAGATTAGATTGATTGACAACATGCTTTGTGTGAATACTTGGATGTATTTATTGAATAATGTATATCATATGGATATTAGATGGGTGGAGGCAATTTTGGAAATTGTTGTAAGTATGGTACTTATTTATTTAAATTAGACCTGCGTGACCAGTCTTTCACCTCCTCATCTCTTTGTATTTCTCTTCTCACCAATTCCCCTCAATGCAAATGAGGTTTCTTTTAGTGTATATAATTGGGTAGAAGTTTGTATACTGCTAGCGGAAGAGAGGAAAAAGAGTGATTTGTTCTAGATACAAATTATACTATATATCCATCCGCATATCATTATTAACTTATTCGCGCCTTATTATGCTTTTAGAATGCATGTTTAAGGGTGTATGATGAGACATAATCAAAGATAATAAATTGGTTGCCAATTTACGCGAAAAAACCACATTAAATATTAAGCGTTTTTCCTTCCATTGAGTGGTTCTTTCTCAAGATCCAAGATTGGCATTGGTTTGTTGGCCAAAGTCAAGATCATTGTCCATCGCGGATGTGTTTGAACCACGAAATCTTTGTTATATATCGCATGTCTTGGGCAATTGTGACTTGTTGGCCAAAGTCAAGGTCACTTTTGTACATCGACGTGGATTACGAAGCTTTCCCACTGTCAATGGGTCGCACTTAACTGGAATCATTAAGCTTGTTGAGCCAAAGCCAAAGCTTAGTTTATTCAGAGGAAAAGGTTAGGATGATATATTGGATATATGTTTTGGACTTGGAGGTCCACCTACCGGATCTAGGAATTGGATGTGGTCCAATTGATCTTAGAGATCTACCTAGTTAAGTTTCATACAGCTTGTTGGCCAAAGTCAAAGTTGTGTGTTATTTAACGGGATCCTAGCCCACTAGGAAACTGGGTTTCCCGAGTACTCCACAGAGGGTTAGAGGCTCGCCGAAAAATAGTGGGAGGCAAATATTAAATTTTTAATTTCGTTTAATACTTGCTAAACGCGCTCTTTTATTTTATTTATCGTTGTTATAAATATATTAGTTGAACTAATTTTGAATATTGCTTTTTTTAAACAGTTAGACTGTACAAGACACTACTCCACTTGTAGTTGGTTATATAGTTGGACTATAGTAACCATTACATTTTGAGTGTACCCGAAATCGTTGATTGGATAGTTCGACTATTGCAATTGAGATGGCTGGAAAGATTAGCATTAGGGACATCATCATGGGCGATAATGTCTTTAACGGCTTAAATTTTCCAGATTGGGAGATGAATCTCAAGATAGTCCTAGGAGCCAAGAAGTTACTCTATGTCATAGAGAAACCTCTCGGGCCTGAGCCCGGAGTTGAGCAAATAATAGTGCATGAGCTTTGGAAGACTCATCGTGATGATAACTTTAGTGCTCAATCTGTCATGCTTGCCGCAATGACTCCTCAATTTTGTCGTCAGAACAAAGGATTGGATCCTTATAGTATGATGTTGAAATTAAAGGATCTTCACAGATCTAACCTTAGATCTCAGAGGTACGAATTGCAAAAGAAGCTCTTTTGCTCACATATGTCAAAGGGTACATCTGTCGAGCACCATGTGTCGCAGATGATTACTGACATCGAACAGCTAGGTTAGCTGGGCACAACCTTCAAGGCCGAGACTTCCATAGATTTAATCTTACAGTCTCTGCCCGACTGCTGGGGCAAGTTCGTCATAAACTATAACATGATGAACCAAGAGAAGACTCTTGGAAAGTTAATGGCGATGTTGAAAAATGAAGAGCCAGAGCTTCTGAAGGGCAAGAAGCGTGAGGCGCACCTTACTTCGATATCCCAGATGGCCAAGGCTTGGCCGAAGGCTTCTGGGGGTGTGAAGAAAAGGAAGAAAAATGTCAAGGCTAAATCATCATAGTCTTCTGGGAAGACCAAAGACATATCCCAAGACGTCTGCCTACACTGTGGCAAACGGGGTCACTGGAAGCATGACTACCGTGAGCACAAGGCGGAGTTGAATGAAGTGAAGATAGACAAGGATCTGACTTCAGGTATGTTTGTTATAAACATATCCACTACTGGTTTTAAAAATTGGATTTTTGATTCTGGATGTGGTACTCACATATGTACTGATGTGCAGGATCTGCTAATTAGTAGGAGAATGGCTTCAGATGAGATCGACCTACGAATCGGAAACGGGACGAAAGTCGCTGTTTTGGCCGTTGGGACCTATGTTTTGAACCTGAAAATTTGGATGGTACCAAACTAGAACCCATTCCTGAAAATTTGGGGATGCTAGGCATAATTAAATGTTTGGATGGTACCAAACTAGAACCCAAATCGGACAAGTGCCTATTTGTAATTGGTTATCCTAGGGAAATCAAAGGATATTGTTTCCACAACCCATAAGAGAATAAATTATTTGTTGCTCTCCATGCGGTTTTCCTTAGAGGAATTCCTAAATGCAATGGTAAGTGGGAGGAAAGTAGAACTCGATGAAAATCTGAGTAATACTATTCCAAGCACCGATCCCCTCACGGAACATGAACATTTCATTAGGGATGAGACTTTTCCACAATCTTCTAATACACAAGAACCACGTAGGTCGGAGAGAGTCAGAAAACAACCTTAGAGGTATGGGTTTCTGATCTCACCTCATGTAGATATTAATATTATTTAGGATAATGAACCGGCTACGTATAAGGAAGTGATACAAGGTATCAACTCCATTTTATGGAAATGTGCCATGAAGTCTGAAATGGATTCCATGTATACCAACCAAGTTTGGACACTGGTTGATGTACCAGAAGGCATTGTGCTTATTGGTAGCAAATGGGTCTTCATGGTGAAGACAGACATGGATGGCAACATACAAACATACAAAGCTAGGCTTGTATTGAAAGGGTATCGTCATCAACATGGTGTCGATTACGATGAAACCTTTTACCCGTTGCCATGATTAAATCCATTCGGATAATGCTTGCTATTACTGCATATTTCGATTATGAAACAGCCTGACGGTTTTGTCGTGCCAAAATATGCAAACAAGATTTGCAAGTTAAATCGATCCATTTATGGATTGAAGCAAGCATTGCGTTCTTGGAACCAACGTTTTGATGGGATCATATTACAATATGGTTTCATTCAAAACGAAGATGATTCTTGCGTATATAATAAGGTTAGTGGGAGCGCACTGACAATGATTTTCCTATACGTTGATGATGTATTGCTTCTTAGCAATGACATTCACATACTAAAATCGGTGAAAGCTTGGTTTTCATTAAAATTCTCTAGAAAAACTTGGGAGAAGCAACATATATTCTATGAATAAGGATCTACTGGGATAGATCTAAAAGTTGTTGGCACTCTCTGAGAATTCGTACATGGACAGACATGTACGTGAACTGGTGTCTCATATGCTTTAAGCATCTGTAGTCACTATCAGGCCTATCCAGGTGATGGTCACTGGATTGATGTTAAGAACATCTTTAAGTATCTTAGAGGAACTAAGGATGCTTTCTTAATAGATGGAGATGGAGAACTTGAGGTGACTGGGTTCACCGATGCAATTTTCGAAACTGATAAAGACAACTGTAAGTCGCAATAAGGGTACATATTTTGTTTAAACAACGGAACAGTGAACTGGAAATCTTCCAAGCAAGATATTGTTGTCGATTCAACAATAAAAGTGAAATACATTGCTGCGGTTGAGGCAGCGAAAGAAGCATTTTGAATCTATAAAATTCCTAATTGGATTAGGAGTAGTTCTGTTAGCAGCTATGCTAGGCTACAACATAGGCTAAGGAACCACAGTCTCATAAATGATCCAAGTATGTACTTCAACCGTTTCATCTGATTCGTGAGATCACACATCGTGGCGATGTGAAGATCGAAAAGATCATTTCAGATGACAACCTTGCATATCCGTTGATGAAAGCTATATCTCAACAAACGTTTGAGCGACCCGTACATAGTTCAGGTGTTGGACACTTGAGTGATTGACTATAGGCCAAGTGGGAGATTGTTGGACAATTATGACCCATAACATCACTATTTGTAAAAGACATGGTGTTCTTGTACAAATTAACTATGTGATAATGGGAATTGCTCTTTTATCATTTGTAATCGGATTACTTGGATATATAAATGATAAAAGTCCTTATGATTAGTTCCAGATTAATAAGATATGAAACAGTATTAATCCATGAATGGTTTAATCATTAAATATCCATAGTCGTAGTATTATCAAGACTAGACATCGATAATGCAGAATAGACTAGTATTACACTTGTGCGTGTTATGGAAGCTTAACGACATAGTTCTCATATATTTAAGTATTGGATACTTATAAAAGTGTGATAGAAGGTTCTGTTAGCCATTGTACTGAGAACAGCTTCGCTATGGATAGACTCATCAGAATCTCATTGGTAGTATGACTATATGTATATGGGAATCCGAATCGGGGTAGGTGTATGTGGTCTTAACCAGAGACTTGCATCGCTAATACTTTCGTCAATCAGTATACTTTGGTTTTGGTCGTCTGGAGCTTTAACAGGTTCTGTGTACGCCTCTTTTGGGTTTACTGAGAATCGTAATGTATTGGGTGTGATTTCAAGATGCAAGTATCACTTCAGTCATATGGTGATGATGATCACGCACGGATACAGAACTAGTACTCTTGAATGCTGCAGCTATCGGGATAGTATGACTAGGTCATGATTATCCGATTACAGAAACTAGTTGCTAGTGATC